>PVJO010016368.1:0-42206 GCA_004026905.1 Hystrix cristata
AGTATGTTCTCAAGGAACATCCATTTATATATGAATGACTCTAGTTTGTCCTTTTTATGGCTGTGTAGTACTCCATTGTGTAGAAAAACCACATTTTCTTTAGCCATTCATTGGTTGTTGGGCATTTAGGTTGTTTCCAAGACTTAGCTATTACAAATTGTGTTGCTATGAACATGGTCGTGCATACATCCCTATGGTAGTTGGGTTTTTAATCTGTATGGAGTAATATCTCAGTTCACGAATACATCTGTTCGCAAACAATTCAGTTCCTGAACAGAAGTGTTTGGCAAAATTTTGCTTCCACTTGAGAACTCTGCATCAGGTGACAAACATGACCATCTTCTCTGCTCTGACACATGGTTGTGGGTTCTTCTGGTAGAGATTGCAGTGGCAGACAGACCTGTGCACACTTGCTGTGAAGTTGTTTTGTGTGCTTTTTAGTAATGCACGGCACTGCACGGTATCACTCAATCCATGCTCCAAAGAAAGTGCAGAGCAAGCACGGTGGTAAAAGAAAGCACGGTGGTAAAAAGAAAGTTCAGAGCAGTAATGAAGGTGACAAGAAAGTTCAGAGCAGTAATGAAGGTAATCAGAATGTGCAGAGTAATAATGAAGGTAACAAGAAAGTGCAGAGCAAGAATAGTAAGAAGGTTTTGAAGAAAGTAACCATAGAATTAAAAGGAAATTGTAGAAAGGCATGAGGATGGTATTCCTGTGACTGCTCTGGCCTTGCAGTACAAGATGGCAAAGTCAATAGTCTCAACTATTTTGAAGAATAAAGGTACCATTAAAGGAGCTGATGTGGGAAAAGGAGTAATGATGCTAACCA
Source organism: Hystrix cristata (assembly GCA_004026905.1). Classification (NCBI taxonomy): domain Eukaryota; kingdom Metazoa; phylum Chordata; class Mammalia; order Rodentia; family Hystricidae; genus Hystrix; species Hystrix cristata. The sequence goes on from PVJO010016368.1 coordinate 830, forward strand.
CTTAACAGTTTACCCAAGCAGCACTTGGGCCTCACGCTTCTTTATATACTATCTTGAGTGTTGCTCAGGTAGGTGTCATTTCAACCAACTGATTCTTGTGTTGAGTATATTTGATAAAATTGTTGCTTTTATGTTTCCTGTGATCTTTTAAAAATTAACAAAAAAGATGCAATTTTTGGTCATCCTGTATTTCAACAGCTAGACTGGTAAGTGGTTAACTAAACAGAGGACGCACATGTTAGAAGAGGTGGAAATACTTTTGTTAGCGTGTTTGAATGAGAAACAGTTAAAGAACTATAGTACAGTAATGTCTCCGTTCACAAATGCTTCTGTTCGTGAACAGTTTGGTTCACGAACAGAAGTGCTTGGCAAAATTTTGCTTCCATTCACGAATTCTGCGTCTGGTGATGAACACAACCACAGTCATCCTCCTGACATGAACATGAACACGACCATCTTCCTTGCTCTGACACGGGGTCATAGCTTCCTCTAGTCAAGTTCGTGGTCACAGACAGACCTGTGCACACTTGCTGTGAAGCATTTTTGTGTGCTTTTTGGCCCATACAGTACTGTCCAGTATTATTCAATCTAGCATGACTCCAAAGACAGTGCCGAGCAAGCATCCTAGTAAAAAGACAATGCAGAGTGGTAATGAAGGTGACAAGAATGTGCATCGTGGTCATGAAAGTAACCAGAATGTGGAGAGCAATAATAAAGGTAACAAGAAAGTGCACAGCAAGAATGATAAGAAGGTTTTGAAGACAATAACCATTGACTTGAAGAAGGAAGTTGTAGAAAAGCATGAGTATGATATTCGTGTGACTGATCTGGCCTTGAAATACAAGATGACAAAGTCGACAATCTCAACTATTTTGAAGAATAATGATGCCATCAAAGGACCAAAAGGAGTAATGATGTTTACCAAGCGGAGGATACAAGTGCTGGAAGAGGTAGAAAATTTTTTGTTAGTGTGTTTGAATGAGAAACAGCTGGCAGATGATAGCATTAGTGAAGCTATGATCTGTGAAAAAGCCAGGAAATTGCACAGTGATTTACTGCAAGAAAACCCCTCTACAAGTCAACAAGTGATGACTTTAAAGCCAGTAGAGGATGGTTAGATCAATTCCAGAAAAGAAGTGCCATCCACAGCGTGGTAAGACATGGAGAGGCTTCCAGTTCTGACAAGGTCACTGCAGAAGGCTACAAGGAAGAATTCGCAGAATCCATGAAGGCAGAAGGATGAGTCACACGGGAGGAAAAGGCGCTGCTGGGCACGAGCCCCTGAAGGACGGATTGACGCTTTTGCTGTGTGTGCACACGAGCTCTGACCTGAAGGTTAAGCCGCTGCTGGTGCACCGTTCCCAGACCCTGCAGGGAGTCAAGGAACAGAACGCGGACAAGGCCAGCCTGCCTGGCGTGCGGAGGGCCAGTGCGAAAGGCTGGGTCTCAAGGCAATCGTTCATGGAATGGCTGCGCGAGGTGTTTGCACCCACCGTTGAGAAACATCCTTCTGACAACCAACTGCCTGAAAGGCACCTTCTTCGCGTGGACAGAACCCCGGTACACCCTCCAGCCCTGGCGGATGATAAAGACGCTGAGTATGACTTCAGAAAGGTCAAGCTCCCCACCCCCTCCCCCGACGCTTCTTCGCAGCCCATGAGCCAGCAAGTGATCTGCAACTTCAAGAAGCTGTACACAAAGGTACTCTTCACCAGGCGTTTTAATGTTGCCGAAGAGACGTCTTGACTCTGAAAGAGTTCTGGAAGAAACATTTCGGCGTCCTCCTCTGCATCAACCTCATTGACAAAGCCTGGGAGGGCATCACGTGCCAGACTTTAAACTCAGCCTGGAGGAAACTGGCCGGAATGTGTCACTGAACGTGACTTTGAAGGGTCTGATGCACAGTTAGTAGAGGAGATTGTGTCCACGGGCAAGAGTAAGCATCTAGCCATCGATGGTGCAGACAAGATGGAGCTCAATGAGGATCATGAGGAGGAGCTGAGGACAGAAGAACTTGCTGACCTCCAGAGCTAGCAGCAGAAGGCGCTTGTTGAGGAGCTGTCCACTGAGGGAGACGAAGACGGGGAGGAGGGTAGCAGTGATGTGACAAAACCCATTATGGAAAAATAGAATGAGTGCCAGGATTTCTTTGAGAAGCAGCACCCCGACGTAACTGTAATGAACAGTGTTGAATCTCATGAACAGTAACATGGTCCCTCATTTCCAGAGGGTTACACAGCACAAGAAAAAAAACAAGTGACATTAAGATTTTTTGTCAAAATTGACCCTGCAGCTAAGAGACAAGGAGAGGAAACCCTGAAGGCGATCTCCCCCGATGTCCTTATGGAGGGGGACTCTCCCTCCAAACAGTGACCTCCCCCACTTCCTGTCCTCCGCGCCGGAAGTCCCCTCACGCAAGGTCAGTGTTCTCTCTCTTCATACTGTGCTGTGCTTTGTTTCATATTTTTGTGGTTAAAACTACCTATGATTCAGAGCAGTTTAACCTTATTTACATTGAACCTTATGGGAAAATTTGATTCGGTTCGTGACCAATTTTGTTCATGATGAGAACTGTCAAAGGAATTAAGTTCATGAACTGAGTTACCACTATATACGCTAACTAACTTTATAACGGCTTGTGAAATAAATAAATAAATCTCATGCTGGAAAAATAAGAGAGAAGTGGAGCAAAAGGGGTGGGGAGGAATGTCATTCAGGGATGGTGGCCTGCACCTATAAACCCAGGGCTCAGGAGCCTGAGCCAGGAGTGTCACTGTGAATTTGAGGCCAGTCTGGGCTACACGAGTGCAAGGCCAGCTGTACAGCGATGCCAAGTCTCTAAAAAAGGGAATACCATTCATGTGGATTTTCTGTTGTGGGAATAACTTGGGAAGATTTTTTGGAATACTTCCTTTCTTCTCTTGTTTTAGGCATTTTCAATTATGCAGGGTAATACAACTCTGCATGCCACACAAAGCCATTATTCTTTCCTAATTTTGTAGCTAGACTCTATGTAAAGAGGAATAAGTAAATCAGTTGCAGGAATATTCAGAATTGAAACCCAGCAAACTGAGTCTGAAAACAAATGGTGAAGGCATCCATGTTCCCCCAGAGCAAGACCCTGCTGGATCTTGACGGAGTCTCAGATGTGCCCACCTGTTCCTCTTGTCCTTTGGGGTAAAGTGGAACTAAAGCAAGTGAAACAATTTTTTGGGAAGATTCTTTAAGGCAAACACAGACATTCTTAGATGCATACAAGAAAGATACTACCACAATAGAATAATAAGTAGAAAGTGGCCAATCCTGCAGTAAAAGTACATATTTAAAGTTTAAACAAAAAAGAACCGTCTCGCTTTTGCTCCTTCAGAGAGCTCCAGTCTTTGCCATCGCCTTTGGATGTCCATCTCCAGGCTTCCAGCACAGACTCTTCATCCTTCTGATGCAGACTTTTTACCTTCCTGATATGGACTTACACAGCACTCCGTAGTGAGTTCTTGGCCTTTGACTTTTGACTGGATCCTCTGACTCCAGTACACACATGATTCTGTTCTGCTACTGAACCCTGATACACCTGCCCATGCCCACCCCCTAACAAATCAGCTGTAGTGCCCCGTGGTCAAGTCACCTTCCACAAGCCCACTTCTGAGAACATGAAGCTTTGTGGGGACATCTAGATATAAACCATAGCAGGATGTTCAACCTGTAATGGTATTTACCTTATATGATTGTTGAGGTATGTAAAGTGTTTACTATGGTGCCTAGGACAAGGTAAGTAGGTAATCAATAAATCATTAATGATAATTCTTCTTGGCATTACAGTGTCATGGAAGCCAATGAGGACGGCTTTTTTCAAGTAGGAGGGAGAAATCTATTGTACATAATGCCAAATGCAGCAGAGAGTTCAAGGAAGATGAAAATTGAGAAAAGGCAAGGATTTTGAGAATTGATTAGAAATGCTGAGGGATATTTACACTTGGGATTTATATTCTGGGTTCCTTATTTTTAATGGAAATGTGAATCAGAGTTTAAAAAGAAAATCCATCGCTTTTTGTCTTCAGAGTACATATTTCCTTTAAATTCTGAATAAGCAAAGTTTATAGGAGAGTACTTGGGAAGGCTGCAGCTGGGACAATCATAGCAGACCCTTTTTGCCCCATCTATTGGAAATTTCTGTGATGCAGAAATGTTCTACATCTATACTTTTCACTACACATGTTTATCGAGCACTTGTAGTGTGGTTAGAATGACTGAGGAACTGAAATTTTAATTTTATTGGCTCTTAATTGGCTTAAATTTCAACAGCCACATAAATGGACAGTGCGGGTCTGGTTGCCCTGGGAAAGCCTTCAGTCTAGTTAGAAAAGAGATAGATTCTTAAAACCAATAGAATCTTGCTTAGAAAAAAGTGATACCATCCAGCTTGGAGAAATTAAAGAGAGTCTCACAGAGCAGGTGAAACTTGGGCTTAACCTAGAAACATGTATGATATTTGAATAGGAGGGAAGGAGGCAGGAAATTCTTCCAGATGGGTTGGGAAAATGTGGGCAAAGGCTTGGAGTTAGAAACAACCGTATACAAAAAGCTTGAGAATAATGGACATTGTAAAATACAGCGTTCATACTAGGAGTTAGCTGGCCTTGGGGCAAGTCATAGACAGCCTTGAACTCTGGCAGAAAGAGCATATGGTGTCCACAGAGGGCGGTGTTTCCCAAAGCTTTCTTAAAACACGGATTCCTAGGGCCACCTCAACCTATTAAATCAAATTTTCTGAGTTGGCGCCTGAAGAATAAGTAAGTAAGCTCCCCAGGTGTGTATGATGTACATTCAAGTTTGAGATCAATTAGATAGGAAGAAGTGAGCACTGAGCTTTTGGTCAAAGGAGTAACCTGATGATAGACTTATCTCAGGAAAATAATAATATAGAAAGGTGTAGGTTTTAGAATGTAGGGTAAGAAAACCAGTTAGGTAACTGGGAAAGTAGTTCAGATATGAACGTCACAAATCTAGATCTTCTTTCTGGCTGCTATCCTTAGAATTGTCAAATCAATTCCTAAAATTTCTTGGCAGGCCATATTTAAATTTTGAACACAATTTCTTTGCTGTTTTAAATGACTAGGACCTAGGAACCGGAGCCTAATTTCCTAGGTTCAGATCTCAGCTCTACTATCTGAGCTACTTTAGCTTAGACAAGTCACTTAACATTTCTGTGCTTGAATTCTTTATCTGAGTATTGGAAATTACTAGGGGTGGTGGTGCATGCCTACAGTCCCAGCACTTGGTAGGTTGAGGCAGGAGCACTGCTGTGAGTTCAAGGCCAGCTTGGGTTATATAGTGAGTTGAAGACCATCCTCAACTACATAGCAAGACTCTGTCTCAAAAACGCTAAATAAATAAATTGGAGATGATCATAATTCCTATTTTATAAGGAAATTGCAAATGTTAAATTAATTCATAAAGGGTTTATAACAGTATCTGGCATATAGTGAGCACTCAATAAATTTTGGTATTAATATTTAAAGTACAGAGTTGTTTATTCCAGTTTGTATAATAAAGCCAATTACATTTCACAAAAAAGTGTTAAAATTTGCCCATTTGACATAGTGAAATTGCATCCTAGACCTTTTGCTTAATGATTTGTATTTCAAAGAGTAGTGCTTTACTTATACGGCTATCCTTCATAAAATAAATCTAAACAGATGACAAATTGTTCTGCCCACTGTGGTCAGTTATTGGTTGACTGATGGATTGATTGATTGTTTTTTTGAGAGTAGATCTTGCTATATAGTTCAGGCTGGCCTTGAACTCACTAGAGTATGTAGCCCAGGCTGGCCTCACATTCCTGTGATCTTCCTGCCTCAGCCTCCTGAGTGTTAGGATTACATGTGTGTGCTACCACGCCCAGCTATGGTCAGTTGTTGGCCGTGTATTTCACATCTTTGTAAACTTTGCACTTTTTGTACTGTTACTAGCTTTCAATGAATGCTGTTTGTGATATTTATTTTAGAAGAATTGGAAAGACTTTTTTTTAGAAGTAAAGCAACATTGGAGAGGCAGGAGTGCTAAGCAGGCGATCTGGTAATGGCCCAAGATCCATCATCCTTGTTGCTTTATACTCTTATTTCACCCACTGAGTTGTCACGTAGTCTAGAAGTCCCTTTCTCTTTTTGGCACTACTAAGGCATCTCTTTTCCTTCTTCATAAGATTGAACATCTCTAGGTCCAACAAATACTTAATGTGCCAAATACGAAAGAATATGAAAGGGTGTGTACCTAGTTTCAATGTTACTGAATTATACTAGAAGGTGACGTTTTCTGGATACAGCCCAGGGGGACAGACCTGTTTGCAGGATGACTTTCAAGTCAATCTTAAATATGTCGCAAACCACTCAACTGTGCAAATCTTTATGAAATGCACACTACGATGATGGATAAAACCATTCTAGGAACAGGCTGTAGAGCTACCCCAGGACAGGTTTTCTCAAAGCGTAATTCTCCAAGCACCTGAACTGCTTGATAACTGGGCCTCTGGAGTTTGCAATTAGTTCTTCCTGCCCTCGAGTGGTTCTTATGTAAATTTACCTATGACAACTACTGCTTAAGAAGTGGTAAATTGGAGAGATGGTTATGAGCCTTTTAATTTGAGGTGGCCTGTAAAGTTAGTGATAAGAGCTGACTAGAACTTCCAAGGAGCACATAGTTATTTTATTTGGAAAGACTGTAAGTCTGGATTAGGCACCCCCATGCGTGCCCACAGGCTGTTCGCTGTATTCTAACTCTTAGCATTCTGTATTGTAATTGAATGTTTGGGTCCTTTGCCTGTATACTACAGAAGGTTCTTAGTTGTGAGCAATAGAAATTAACAGGCTATTTTTGGCAGAAAAATGTCTGTATGGAAAGTTTTTTAAATAGCTCACAGAATCACCAGTTGGACCAAAGAAACAGACTCAGGGCTACATAGCCAACACCACAGTGGCCACTGTTGCTACCGCTGCTACTGCCCTGCTCAGGTGCTCCGAGGAGCAGGCACCGAGATGAGATTAGACATGCAAGATACTAACTGGGAGAAAATCCTGTCATAGAAAATAGGGTTGGGCCTTGAGAATGCTGGGAGAACTGTTGGACTATAGTGTAAAACTCACCTTCTTAATGATGGAAGGCAAGAAGAAGGGTGGGTGGGAGGTATGTTAGACTGAAATACATTTCTAATAAAATTTGACTGGGTTGGTGGGGAATCCTGAAGCTAAAGCCACCTATTAGAATAGCACTTGTTTCCTAGAAATAGGTCCTCTTGTGTTCAGTTATTTGCCAGCCTTAGAACAAAGCAGCAAATCTTGGGATGAGTTTAAAGCGTAGCAGTAGGGCCAAGGTTAATTACAGGCGTACTTCCCACACTGAAAGAACCGTGGCACACTTTCGTGGCTGTCTCAATCAGTGATGATTTTCCCACTGCTTTGGGTCTCTGGCTCCCAAATCATGGGATGGACCCTTGTATTGAGAGCCTTAGTCACATATCTGTGTTCTGAACGCAAAGAGGTTCTGCTTCTCCCCAAGCTCCCTAAACGTTCTCCCCGAATAAAGTAGTTCAGATGCTGTTGGGCAATACCCCCATAAAAGAACAAATACCCACTGTTCTGTGTGAGCTCCTTGAGAGCAGAGCTCTTTGTCTTGCTCATTGTTAATTATAAATATTTACAAGTAAATGTATTGAAGTGAATGAACGTAGGCAAAGGGTATTTAAATACCCTTACAACCGCGTGCGTGCGCACACACACACACACACACACACGATTAATCACAATTTAGCTATCAGGGAAACACAAATTAAAATCCACTAAGATGAGTATAACAAAACCACATAACCTGTTTTTGAGTATGTGGAGAAATTGGAAGCCTCATATTTCGGTGATGGAAATGTAAAAATGTTGCAGCCACTTTTGAAAAGTCTGGCAGTTCCTCAAAAGTTTACACATAGTTACCACATGATTTGTCTAATCTGGACTGCATTAGTGCATTTTCTATTGCCAATAACACAATATCACAGATAATGCTATCACAGTAGCATTTTACTGGTAGGGATATACACAACTGAATTGAAAACATATATTCATACGAAAAACTAGTACACAAACATTCTTAATTGCTTTATTAGTAGAAGCCAAAAAGTAGAAACATTCTTATGATAGTTAATTTTATGTGTCAACTTGGCTACCTATATGAGTGGTTGTTTGGTCAAATACCAGTAGAGATGTTCCTGTGAAGGTATTTTCAGATGTGATTAGCATTGAAATCGTTAACGTTGAGTAAAACAGACTAGCCTCCATGACGTAGGTGGGCCTCTTCCAATTTGTTGCAAGCCTAAGAGCAACAGCTAAGGTCTCTTGAAGAAGACGAAACTATACCTCCAGACTGCAATGTGGAAATTCTGAGTTTCCAGCCTTTGAACTGAAGATTGCACATCAGCTCTTTCTTGAATTTCCAGCCTGCCAGCCTTCCCTAAATTTCAGAACTACCAGCCACCCAGGTGGTTCTGTTCCTCTGCAGCATTTCAGGAGACTCTTAGTCACCACAAAAAAGAATGAAATACTGATATAAGCTACAATGTGGATGAGCCTTGAAAACATTATGCTAAGTGGAATAAGCCAGATACAGAAGGTCATATCTTGTATGATTCGATCTATGTGAAATGTTCATGCTGTGAATACAGTTGGAGTGTCCTCCAGATTTTCATGCTGAAATTTAATCCCCACTGTGAAGTAGTAAGAGGGCAGGAACTTAACACTGTGGTGTTTAGAGATGCGGCTTTTAGGGAGTGATTAGGATTAAATGGGGCTATTAGGGTAGAGCCCCCATGAATGAATCATGATGATTTTATAAGAAGAGGGAAAGAAAACACACATACACACAAGAGCGCCTGTGTCTCTCTATGTGATGCCCTATGCCACTATGGGTATCTACAAGAAAACTATCACCAGATGTGGCCCATTGCCCTTTGACTAGAATTGTGAGCTGGAATAAACCTCTTTTTTTCATAAGTCACCCAATCTGTGATATTGTGTTATTGGCAATAGAAAATGCAGTAATGCAGTCCAGATTAGACAAATTCATTGAGATGGAAAATAGATTAGTGGTTGATTAGGGATGAGGGAGGGAAGTGAGGGAATGCTTAATGGGTATGAGCTTCTTTTGGGGAGTGATGAAATGCTCTGGAACTATATTGTGGTACTGGCTTCATGACTTTGTACAAAGACCACTAAATTGTACACTTTAGATGGGTGAATTATATGGTGTGTGAATCATATCTTAAAGTTATTATTTTAAAATAAATAATAACCATTATGCCCCTCCTTCCCTCCCATCTTCCTTCCATAGGCAACAACACCATTATCTCCAAATTCCATGCTGCATTTTTGTGACGGCATTTCTTTCTCTTCAAGGCTACTTTATTTTATTTATTTATTTATTTTGGTGCTGGGGCTCGAACTCAGGGCTTTGTGCTTGCTAGGCAAGCACTCTAACCACTGAGCTAAATCCCCAGCCCCAAGGCTAATTGAGATGTTCATTTTACTAGATTTATTTTGAAGTAAAATGTTAGGCGTGAGTGCTTTGGAGGAAACTCACTTGTGTTTTGACTTTAGGCCTAGATCCTACCTATATATGATACTGATGAGGGAGTGGACTCAGAACTAAAAGACAAGAGTCTATGTAATCATCACGTGATGCAAACATGTACACACACACACACACACACACACACACACGCACAAGAATTAAAAGGCAAGAGTCTTTGTCCTCAAGGAACTTATAGTGAAGAGAAGTAAGATGCAGAGGACGTGACTGATTTTTGTCTTAAGTAAAAGAATTCTAACAGCCCAAACTGAGCATTCTCTGCAAGGAAGCCATCATTCCACCCTAGCTTGATTCTCTGGGCCTTGCTCATCACCTTCCAGCAACCAGTATTCTGTGACTGCACTATGAGCCACTTGTTGCATATCGACCTCCTTTCTTTCCTCTTTCCTTGTGGATGCCAGCTCTCGGAGGGCTGAGAGCAGTTCCTGGAGGGCCTATGAATAATCTTCTTCAGGCAGCCATGGCCTGGAAAGCTCACCCTGTGGCTGATTCTTACTTACATGGTTCTGCAGGATTCTGACTGCAACATGTCAAGCACTTTGAGACCGTATGGTTTTTAAACCTGTTTTTGTTGTTGTTGTTGTTGTTCCTGCTGTCAGGGGTTGAATGTGGGTGTGGGTAAGGAGTCAGATCTTGGGTTTATTTTGCAGAATTCTGGGGCTTTCCAAAGGAGGAAACTGTCTCTTGAGCACTTCCTAAGATTCAGAGGGTCCCTTAGGGCATCACCTCTGTTTACTACCCCTTGGGAGACCTGTACTTTAATGGAGAAGGGACTCCTGGGCCTCAGTAGTCTCACGACTGCCAACATTTTCAAAATCACTCATCCTAAGAAGAGTAAAGGGGGTGGAATCTAGGAATTGCCCAAAAGAGCAAGGAATGTTAGACAGAAACAGGGCAAATTTTTGGTTAGTTTCTCCTAGTAAGACAAAGGAACATGGAAATAAGAGACCAGATGATTTAGTGACCTAGAGTGCTGGAAAGTCTTAGGGCTGAAAACAGAGAAGCTAGTAGATGAGAGGAATTAGACGGCAGAAAATTTACAGGTCTATACCAGCCACAGATGAGGGGGATTCAATAAAAACTATACTAGGAGTTCTGCCTTCAAGGTGCCCATAATGATTTAGTCGAGGCATTAAAATTAGTACACTGGAAACAATTTTGTAATTTGATGCTAAACTTTGGGATTAACAAAATGTCTGGGAAGGGACAGGTCACATGGACTGGCCATTCTCTGAAAGCCAAAAGCTGTGCTCATTTGCCAAAGGATTTTATACCCCAGCTACAATAGCTACAGGTTTTAGAGGTGAGTGTGTCTGTGTGCCTTGTTTCATGGAAGACGTACAGAGGAGGAAGGCTCATCACCATTTGTCAATCACCATTGTCATCAACAAGAGCCACAGTAAACATTCATTAGACATCCTTCCCTCACTAAGCTAACACTTCTATTGGGAAAGCAAGACAAAGAGAAAATGTTGAAGGCCTAGTACAAGACAATCAGTGCCAATAGCACAAAGGAAGGAAAGTGAGGGTTCAGGAGGTAAGAAAAGGCTTCCTGGAGGAGGCTGTACTTGAGTTGACCCTTGAAAGGTTAGGTTTTGGACTAATGGAGAACAGGGTGGAAGGGAGCTATAAACCACATCAACAAAGCACAAAAGGTGGATGCAAGCAGGATGACTATAATAAGCAAGAAAACCTGCTGGATTAGAGAAAAGGGTACATGGTAGGATAGCGTGGGCGATTATAGTCTGAAAGCAGTGTGGTGATTACAGAGCGGCTTGGATGGAAGACAAAGGGAGTCATTTCCAAACAAAGTAGGCAGGCATAGTAGATCTGGGTTTTGGGGACATTATGACAGCACAGGCAAGAAAGGCTAAGAGAACACTGGGATTCTACATTCTTCCTAGCTTCACTCTCTTGTGTTAGGGTGACTGGCAAATGCACCCTAGCCCAGCAGAACAGAACAGTTGGTCAGCTTGCCTCAGATCCACCTTACAAACAGGTTACCACAGCAGCCTCAAGAGGGTCTAGATCAGGTGTGGTGAACCTGTGGCACATGTGCCACAGTAGGCTATTTGTATCATTGAAAGCTCTAAAAGGCTCGCCATCACTATTCTACACCATTTACTGCTGGTGAGGAACCTCCTCCCAGTTGGAACATTCTAGTAATCAACACTTCTGAAGTTGTTCTTAATAGCTGCTGTCCTCCCTTCTGAAACAGAAAGGAGGAAGTGTCAGCCTCTTAGCTCAGCTGTGAGCGCAGGTGCAGACCAAGACGGGGAGTCTGCTTCACCAGGCAAGAAATTTAGATGCTGCATCCGTCCCTTGATCAGCCCTGGGGAAAGGAGGCAGCAATCGAGGGAACCCTAAAAAACAACACAAATGGCAAGACTGTATCGAGGCCATCCTTTTGGTGGCTGCTCCTTGGCCACTCCACACACAGATTTGTTTTTTTTTAACTGACATCCTGCAGCAAAAGGAGACTGGCACAAGCTCTGTACGTTTCTATTATTACCGAGAGGAGATGTTTTCTCTTTTTCTCTGGGGTTTAGAATTATGCAAATGAGGCATGAAAACAAAAGCTCAGTGAAGCGAGGGCAGACTGTACTTTAGAATCCAGGCAGCTTTCAGAGGCCTTTAAGATACATCTTTCTTTCTTTTCCTTTCTTTCCTTTTTTTCCCCCTTGCCAATCTATTTAGAATTCGGCACCTTTTCAGAAGCTTCCGAAGACCTGAAAGTTCATTCTACAGTTCCTATCCGGGCCTCATTTTATAAATGGAGAAATCAAGGCATATACCAGCAGCTTTCAGTGTCTGTGAACTGGCCTCAAGTGTTGACCTCTACACTGTTCAGCCTTCCCTTTGAAGCAAACAGTCTTGCCTGAAAAGGAAACTGGCACAATTGCTTCCAAGCCTCCCCCTGCCCGTGACGTTATCCGGAGGGCAACAGGACCCAGCGAGGCTCAACCCTGCCGCCAAGGCAGACACACCTGTCTAACCGCTTGGGTTGAGCTACTGTGGGAACGAGTCAGTTAGGGAGGGTGGGGTAGAAGTGGATGACTACTCTTCTTAGGGAAGAGGAAAATTGTGGTTCCCTCCTGGTTTCGGGGTCTTGGTGAGAGGTCCTTCTGAGGAGTAGCCCAAGTCCCTCTTTGTCGTGCCTCTCCCCACAAGGAGCATCCTTTGGCCGGTCGCCCTGGAACTCTCCGGCCGGCGCATCCCGCCCGCCATCCAGGGGCCTGAGTTCCCGAAGCCGCAGACGTCTTGCTGCTGGAATCGCGGGCCAGCGGACAGCGGACGGCGCCCGAGTTTAGCTACGTCTGCCCAGCCAGGTTGGCGCTCCGCACGCCGCGCCTTTCCCTCGCAGTTTTTCCGAGGAGAAGGCCCTCGGGCGCTTTCTCAACCTTGTGGTGCGTGCGCGCTTTGCTTCTCTCCCCGGAGACTCGGCTCGCTCGGGAACGGAAGGGTGGCCTCACTCCTGCCCGCCGCCCGGCCGTCTGGAGGGCGGGGCTTGGGGAATCCGAGGAGCCCGCCTTCGAAGCCTTGAGTAGGCGCCGTCCTGAGAGCGCGCGTGGGTGAGCTGACGAGAGAACAAGCTCATCAGCCAGAACCTACCCGTAGCAGCAGCTAGGGTACCCAGATGCTGAGCTGAGTCCCTCGGGGGACGCTCAGGCTGCGCCCTCTCTCCTGCCCTGGCTCATTTTCTGCTGACTTTAGAGGGCGCGCCTTGGCAGAATTGCTCACAAAGAACTGTTGAGTGTCAGCGCCCCCACAGAGCGGCTGCCCCCTCGCCTGGGGGGCGCTGCGAAAGGAGCCTCCAGGAAACAGCTGTTCACATGGCAGGAACTGTTCTCCAGACTCGGGGGTGCTTGCTTTGATCTTGTTCAAGTTTCTCAGCACAGATGTTGACAGTTGGATTTGGGGGCCAATCAAGAGTCAAGTTCAAAGTGGTACTCCTCGGATCTCCATTCCAGACTCCGAGTCTCTCCGAGTATAGAAGAGATGGGTCTCCTACCTAGCTGATCTCGGTTCCAGAAGTCAATTTGACAGAACCAATTTACCTGCAACTTGGACTGCTGCGGCTACGGGGTTCTTTGGGGATGGCTTGGGGGATGCTCTGAACACCAGAGCACAACACTCAGAACCTCCACAATGGATAGAGTTTATGAAATTCCTGACGAGCCAAATGCGAATCCGGTTTCATCTGTGGAGGAAGATGTCATCCGAGGGGCCAACCCCCGCTTTACCTTTCCATTTGGTATCCTCTTTTCCACCTTTTTGTACTGTGGGGAGGCTGCATCTGCCCTGTACATGGTTAGAATCTATCGAAAGAATAATGAAACATTCTGGATGACATATACATTTTCCTTCTTTATGTTTTCATCTATTATGGTGCAATTGACCCTCATTTTTGTGCACAGAGATCTGGCCAAAGATAAGCCGCTATCATTATTTATGCATCTCATCCTCTTGGGACCTGTTATCAGGTGAGCGATTTTTAAATCTCTCCCCACCTTCTCCAAACTTTTGCAGCGAAAGATGATGCTAATATTTACTAGACTGCTACTGTGCCTCTAATGTAATTGATTCTCCCATCCACTCCCACTCTTGGCTTCCCTGTCTACCATCCAAAAATCTTATTCTGAAACTTTAAGTGCCACCACAATGAACATGTGGCATGTACCTGTGTTCCCAAACTGTGGATGACACCATCAATAAGACTTCCTCAGGCAATGCTTGCTGTCTGAATTTTCGTTGTAAAAACTGGCATAGAACCAACAGATATGGTCACCCTGTGTACAAAGGCCATAGCTACAGAGTTTATTTTTTGTGGTGCTGGGGATTGAACACGGGGCTTTGGGCATGCTAGGCAAACACTCTACCACTGAGCTACACCCTAGTCTGAGAGTGCATAATTTTAACTATGCCTTTTGGATGCTCTTTAAATTGGATGAAAATTCCTTCCTGTTTCCATCTCATCCCAGATTCAGTTTTACTTTGAGTTCGTGGACTATAAAGCTGCTGCTATTTTTAAAATTTTCCAGTTATTTGACATCTGAAAAAAAATTTTAAGACTTCTGCAGTAATCTGGTACCCCAACACAATGTAGCTCATTGTTCTCTCCTCTTTCTATCCTATAGTTTATCACTCTCCTGTTTACCTCTTCATATATTTTTGTGATAATGGTACACAGTTGGAAGGGGGGAAAGGAAGGTGGTCTATCTGTCTGGATGCCGTACCACAGTGTAATAGTATCGGGTGTTCCTATTCAAGTTGCTTTGTAAGGATGAGAATCATGGGAGAACAGGCACCTGTATCAGCAGTCTTACCTAGATACTATGAAGTTTCCAAGGTGGAGAGGTGTTGCAAAACTTATGAGATCAGGAGGGAGGAATGGACCAAGTTTGTCACGATTGCAAGTGTGGCAAACACCTGCAGTTAGCTGAGGGCAATGGGCCAGAGTATTCATGTTGTAACTGCAATTAGATGATATCTCAATAGAGGACTAAAAATGGGCTGTGAAACTAGCTAAAGATGGAACTCCCCTCTTTATAATTTTTTTCTCTAAATGTATATATATATGTTATATATAATTTTTATTTATCAATTATATCTCCATAAAGCTGGAAAAAATTACAATCTAGTTTTAAATGGGAAAGAATTGGTTAGGGTCTAACACAGAAAATAAGCCTAACAAGCAGTAGGAGGGAATACGGAAACCTGGCGTCTAGCTCTCCATCTGTCATTGACTAATTGTGTGACCTTAGTGAAATCTCTGAAAATGCCTTGTGACTCACTCCCCTCAGTTGTAAACTAAGTGGATTGAGCTGCATCATGAATCTTAAACTCAAATGATTTCAGGGGACAGGCAGGTATCATAAATGAGTGAAGTGGGCCAATTATGAAAAAAGCCAATAATGCCATGTGTAATGATAAATGAAAACGAAGTTTCAGTATCAGAAAAAGGAAGAATAGTATGTACCATAGCAATTTAGCCAAAACCTAGAGGGGACATAAATCTCTGAGCTTATCTTTGATCTGTTTTTCTGTTAAATCACATTGCTGTTATTATCCTCTTTCTATCATTTCTCACCCTGTATTTTTTTCTTTGCATTCTTTCATTTATTCAGCAAATATTTACCAAATTCCCACTATGTGATAGGGGATATGAACAAGATAATACAACCCCTGCTCTCAGCCTATTGAGGAGGATGTTTTAATTTCTACCACAATTGTTCTTACTTGTCATAAGAAATAGCACAGTTTCCATTCATTTTGGGGTGAATAGGGGAAGTGGTAACTCAGGTGTTCCAAAACAAGATGTTCTAGTTGCTTCTATTCACAGCATCAGAACTACTAGAGACTTCTGGTTGTAACGGGTAGATGGAAAGGAAACAGCAGAAGGTGTGGTCTTTTTACTACTTCAAGGGTGATAGTTGCTCATAAGGATGTTTTCCTCTTTGTAAAGAATGAATCAGGTTTAAAAGGCTGTTGTCCAAAACATGTCAAGAGGCACAAAAGTGGGGCTTTCTTGAAAAAGCAGAACATGAAAACCCTGATTATGGGCCTGAATGCTTTGAATAAAGAATGCTTTACTCTAAGAATTTAAGGTGTTATGAAAAGCAACGTTTTTTGGAGCCTCCATCCTTCTTCCTGAATACAATATTCTCATAATACTTTTGTGTTCAAGGCACTTTTAAAAAATCACAGGCCTGTTCTTAAGGGAAAAAAACAATTCCATGTCCTCAAAGAAGTACTTCTGAAATGGTGTTCTTAGGTCAGTAGGTGACAAAACAAAAAAGGACTTAGATTCAAGTTAACTTGTAGAAGGTGTGATGAACCCTCTCACTTATAAGAAACTCCCAGAACAGAAGTGAGGAAATGGTAAAAAGTAACACAACCTGCCCAGGTATTTCCCTCCTCACTACAACTTCCCTTCCCTGGACAGCTTTAGTTAAGTTCCCATGATGCTTTACTCCTGCAGATGTTTGGAGGCCATGATAAAGTACCTCACACTGTGGAAGAAAGAAGGGCAGGAGGAGCCCTATGTCAGCCTTACCCGCAAGAAGATGCTAATAGATGGCGAGGAGGTGCTGATAGAATGGGAGGTGGGCCACTCCATCCGGACCCTGGCTATGCATCGCAATGCCTACAAACGCATGTCCCAAATCCAGGCCTTCCTGGGCTCAGTGCCCCAGCTGACCTATCAGCTGTATGTGACTCTGATCTCTGCAGAGGTCCCTCTGAGTAGAGGTGAGTGGGGTCAGGAGAGGGAGGGTTCCATTTATGGGTCTAAGTTTAGACCTGAGCTGTCTAATATACTGGCCACCGGCTTCATGTAGCAATTTAAATAAAAATTAAACAAAATTTAAAACATACTTCCTTAGTAGTACTTGCTACATCGCAACTATTTAATAGCCACATGGTTAGTGACTATAGTTTTGGATGGCATAGATTTAGAACATTTACATCATCACAGAGAGCACTAGTAGAGATTCAAGAAACTTAGGGAGTCAGACAATTTAGGACTACCAGAGTTCTTAAACTAGGGTAAGCTGTTTAGACTAAAAATATCAGAGCAAATCCTCTCTGACCACAGAAAAGGCTAGTAACCCAACAGGAAGAATATTTTCCCTTGTCCAGAGCATTTATGTTAGTTGTTTTGGTTGTTTAGGAATAGCTATCTTTAGAGAAGTTCCCAAATATTACTGATCATCAGAATCATGTGGTAAGGTTCTTTTTAAAATTATATTCCGCAGCTGAGCATAGTGGCACACACCTGTAATCAGCGCTTGGGAGGCTCAGGCAGGTGGATCTTCATGAGCTCAAGGCCAGTTTGTGCTACATAGTGAACTCAGGGCCAGCTTGAACTACATAGTGAGACCCTGTCTCAGAAACGAAAAAAAAAAAAAAAAAGATAGCCATTCTTTTTGGAGTGAGAGAGAATCTCAGTGTTGTTTTAATTTGCATTTCTCAAATGACTAGTAATGTTGAACATTTTTTCATATATATGTTGTTATTTGTACTTCTTCATTTGAGAAGTGTCTATTCATAGGAGATGCTCATTTTTTTATTGGATTTTTAAATTTTGGGGGGGTCTGATTTTTTTAGTTCTTTATGTGTTCTACATGTTAGTCCTTTGTCTGAGGAATAGCTAGTAAAAGTTTTTTCCCATTCTGTGGGTTGTCTCTTCACTCTGTTGGTTTCCTATGCTGTGCAAAAACTTTTCAATATGATGTGATTGCAGTTGTAGATTCTTTGTAATATTTCCTGTGCAATTGGGGTTTTGTTCATAAAGTCTTTGCCTATACTTATGTCTTCAAGAGTTTTAAATACTCTATTTTCCAGCAGATTAAGTGTTTCTGTTTTAATATTTAGATCTTTGATCTGTTTTGATTTTAGTTTAGTGCATGGTGAGAGAGATGGGTCTAGGTTCAATCTCTGGCATGCGGAAAGCCCGTTTTCCCGGCACCATTTATTAAAGAGGCTATCTTTCCTCCAGTGGAGGTGTTTGGCCTCTTTGTTAATGATAAGGTAGCTGAGTTTGCTTGTAGTTGTTTCTGCACCTTTTATTCTGTTCCATTTTTCATTGGGTCTGTTTTATTTTTGAAATATCATGCTGTATTTATCATGGTAGCTTTGTAGTGCAACTTCAAATTGGGGATTGTGATGCCCCTGCCTTGCCTTTGTTGTCTAAAATTGCTTTTGCTATTCTAGATCTCTTTTGGTTCCATATGAATTTTAGGATTGTTTTCTCTAGTTCTGTGAGGTACGCTATTGGTATTTTGGTCAGGATTTTATTAAACCTTTATAACAGATTTGGAAGTATGGACATTTTCACTACATTGGTTCTGACTATCCAAGAACAAGGGCTATCTTTCCATTTTTTGATATCCTCTACAATCTCCTTTTCAGAGTGCTGTAGTTTTCAATACAAAGGTCTTCTACTCCCTTCATTAGATTGATTCCTAAGTATTTCATCTTTTTGATGCTATTGTGAAAGGTGTTGTTTTACTGATTTCTCTCTTAGTGAGTTTGTTATTTGTGTATAGGAATGCTATTGATTTTTGAGTGCTGACTTTGTAACTTGCTATGCTACTGAATTTGCTTATTAAATCTAAGAGTTTTGGGGGCCTTCTATGTAAAATATCATGTCATCAGCAAATAATGATAATTTAACTTCTTCCTTTCCTATCCTGACTCCTTTTATTTCTTTCTTTTGTGTAATTGCTCTGGCTAATGTGTCCAGAACTATGTTGAAGAGGAGTGGTGATAGTGGGCAACCTTGTTGTGTTCCTGATTTTAGAGGGAAAGCTTTCAGATTTTGACCATTTAGTATGATGATGTTGGCTGTTGATTTGTCATAGACAGCTTGTATCTGACTGAGATAAAGATCTTCTATTCCAATTTTATTTAGGGTTTTTATCATAAATGGGCATTGGAATTTGTCAAATTATTTTTCTGCATCTATTGCGAAGAGCATGTGGTTTTTGTCCTTGGTTCTGCTAATGTGATATATTACATTTATTGACTTGTGCATGTTGAACCATCCCTGTATGCTGAAATGAATCCTACTTGGTCATGATGTATAATATTCTTGATGATTCGCTGCAGTCTATTTGCCAGAATCTTATGGAGAATTTTGGGATCTATGTTCATTAAGGAGATTGGCCTCTAGTTCTCTCTTTTTCACAGGGGCTGGGGGCTGCTGGGAATTGAACTCAGGGCCTTGTGCTTGCTAGGCAAGTGCTTCACCACTTGAGCTAAATCTTCAACCCCTGTAGTTCTCTTTTTTGGTAAGATCCTTCTCTGGTTTTGATATCAGGGTAATGCTTGCTTCTAGGAAAGAGTTTGGGAGTTTTGCTTACCTTTCAATTTCATTGATGAGTTTTTGGAGTAGTGGCATTAGATCTTCTCTAAAGTTGTTGTAGAATTCAGCAGTGAATCCATCAGGGCCTGGGCTTTTCTTCATTGGCATTTTAAAAAAAAATTCTTTAATTGACTGATATTTTTTAGAATTTTTATGTCTTCTTGATTCAGCTTTGGCAATTCATATGTATCTAGGATTCTATCCATTTCTTTGGAATTTTCCATTTTATTTGAATACAGGCTTTCAAAGTAGGTACTGATAATCTCCTGGATTTCTACAGGATCTATTGTGGCTTCTCCCCTTTCATTCCTAGTTGAATGGATTTGGGTCTTTTCTTTCCGTTTTTTTTTTTTTAATAAGGTTGGGTAAGGGTTTATTTTATTTAATCTTTCAGAGCACCAACATTTATATTCATTGATTCTTTGTATCGTTTTCATAGTCTCAACTGCATTAATTTCTGCTCTAATCTTTATAATTTCCTTCTTTTTATGAGCTTTGGGTTTAACTTGTTCTTTTTTTTTTCTATAAGTTGGAGGTTCAACATTATGTTATTTATTTGAGCTTCCTCAATTTTTCTTATATGAGAATTCACTGCTATATACTTCTGTTGTAGGACTGCTTTCCTTGTGTCCCATAAGTTCCAATATGTCATATTGGCACTATTGTTAAAATATACAAACTGTCTAATTTCTTTTTAAATTTTGTCTGTGACCTATCAGTTGTTCAAGAGGGTATTGTTTTATTTCCATGTGTTTACGTAGTTTTTTCTTTTGCCATTTATTTCCAATTTCATTGCCCTGTGATCTGACAATATGTGTGGGATAATTTCAATTCCATTGCATTTACTTAAGCATGTTCTTTGAGCTAGTATGTGTTCTATTTTGGAGAAAGGCTCATGTGCTGCTCAGAAGAATGTGTATTCTGTTGTTGTTGGGTGGAACACTCTGTAGATATGTACTAAGTCCATTTGTTCAAAGGTTGGTTCAGCTCTGATATTTCTTTGTTGATTTTTTGTCTAGTCCATCTGTCTATTTGTGACAGTGGGGTGTTGAGGTACCCCATGACAATTATACTGGTGTTTATATGGTTTGTCATATCCATTAGTGTTTATTTTATATAGTTGGGTGTGTCAGTATTTGGTGCATATATATTTATGATTGTTATCTCTTCCTCTTGGACTATTCCCTTAACAAGTATGTGGTGACCTTATTTGTTTCTTCTGATCAGTCTTGGCTTGAAATCCACTTTGTCTGCAAATAGAATAGCCACTCCTTCTTTTTTCCAGGTTCCTATTGTATGAAGAATTTTTCCATCCTTTGACTTTCAGTCTATGAATATCTTTTGTAGTTAAATGTCTTTCTTGTATGCAACATATTTTTGGATCTTGTTTCTTGACCCACTCTGCCAGTGTCTTTTGATTGGTGAATTGAGACCATTCATATTGATGGTCGGAACTGATAGGTATTAACTTATCCTTGTTATTGTATTATTTTTCTGGTGTTGGTTCCCTTTCTTTCCCTGCTATTTAATTTTTTGATTTGCCTGGTGGATTCATTCTATTGGGATTCTTGGAATTGTTGTCTTCATTGTCTCTTTCTAGAATATCCTTCAGAATTTTTTGGAGTTCGATTTGGTGGTTATTAATTTCTTCAGGTGTTCTTTATCATGGAAATATCTAATTTTGCAATCAATTTCAAAAGATAGTTTTGCAGGGCACAACAATCTGAGTTGGAGGTTGTTTTCTTTCAGGGCTTGAAATGCTCCTCTCCAAGCTCTCCTTGATTTAAGGGTTTGTGTTGAGAAGTCTGGTGTGATTCTGATGGGTTTTCCTTTATAGGTGATTTGTTTCTTTTCTCTAACAACTTTTAGTATTCTGTTTTTGTGCTGAGTTTCTAGTATCTTGACTATTGTATGCACTGGTATGTCATATTCCTTTCCCATGATTGACACATTTTCTGCTATTGCTTGTCTGAACAGGATTTTTTAAAAATGTTCTTTGTGTTGTCTTCTGACTTTTCATTTATTCCAGTTAATCTTATATTAGTCTTTTTTGCACTGTCTAGCAGCTGTTTGATTTTTCATGGTCCTTTGCTATTTTTAAAAAGTCTTTCAACCAAGATGCATCATGTACAGGTACAAAATAAATGTGATGAATGTGACCATTATATGTAAAATGTACCAATACATGTTCTTGGTTTAAAAAAAAAGAAGTCTTTCATTTGGTGATTTCCAACCACAATCCTGTCTTCTAGATAGATCTGATATTCTGTCTTCACATTTGTTGACTCTGCTGCATATATTTTCAATAGAAATTTTAATCTCCTGCATGACTCTTTGAGTGTTTTATGGAGTCCAGTTCATTTCTATGCTGGGCATTCATGGTTTGCAGGTTTTTCCTAAGCTCCTGTATTTTCTCTCTGTATCTACTCTAGACTCACTATTCATTTCCTTCATTATGATCATCATCTCCTTAATTATCTCTGTTTTGGTTTTGTCAAGAGACTTATTTATCTCTTTTATTAATTCTACTGCTTCCATTTCATGACAGTTAGCTGGGAGGTTTTTGATTTTTTTCCACCGCAGTGCCCCCTTGATTTGCCTTGGTCAATTTGGGATTATGGGTTGCATCTTGGTTCTGTGTTTTTTCTCTCTCTCTCTCTTTTTTTTTTGTGCCAGAGATCAAACTCAGGGCCTTACACTTGCTATGCAAGCACTCTAACCACTGGGCTAAATACCCAGCCCCTCTCCTTTTTTAAAATTTGTTTTCTGTGTTGAGGCTTGTAAATTGCTTATGGTAGACCTCTTTAGGAAATGTCTACTTTTCAGAGGTGTCATGTAGACATAGCTGGCTTTTAATGTTTGAGTCTGTGGCAGGATCCTCCTACCTCTTCAATTTATTAAAGAGGAAAGTTTGCAGCCTGTTTGGCCCAGCACCCTGTTCTTTTGTACTGGGCTGTAGTATTATTTGTGGCCCTCAGACAATCTGGGTATTGGCATGTAAGGAGGATCAATTGATCACAACAACAATGTCACCTTGACTAACAGTACAATCAGTGATAACTATAGTATCAATCACAAACTGTAAAATACCTAATACTTTGTCACCTTTAACCCTAGGTAAAGGATTTCTAGTTAGATAATAAGATGCAAGACAAATCAGAAAATTATATACAGTAAGTATTCCCTCCATAGAACAATTTACCCCCTGTCCCCATAAAGCAGTATTCAGGAGTAGTAAGATATAGTTAACGACCTATAGATTCATAAGGGTAGGTGGTACAGGTGAGGTAGCATAAAGAAAAAAGAGCAAAAGAAGTAGATTATGAAAAATAATGTAATGGTAGATGTAAAGAATATGGTAAGATTGATGTAGGAGGTCCTATTAAGGAGTAAAGGGAAATTAGTAGTACTAGCTAACAGTCCCAAAGATGACCGACCACCTAGGAGAAAGATAAATAATAGGGAGTAGAGATTAAACTAGAGGAAAAGACAATAAGAAAAAATAGTAAGAGAATAAGTTGAAGGAGAGAAAGTGAGAAAAGAAGGGAGAACAAGAGAAAGTAAAAGGAGGGCCTATTCAAACAAGTAAATCAATGTAATATTAAAAGAGAGGACAATAAAATGGGTGGTAAAACTCTAACCTCCACCAAAAGAAAAAAAGTAGTGAAAAATAAAACAATGTACCAATAATGGAGAAGAAAAAAAATAAAAGAAAGAAAGAAAAAAGAAACTTTCTGTGTATTTCCAGAGGAATATTTTCTTCCCAGGTCAGTAGTCTTTAATCTTATAAGTCACATTCCTCTTTGCCCCTCTTTAGTCTGTGAGCTTGTATGGCAGTTACTTAGTTCAAGGGAACCTCTCTCAGTAGTCCTCTGTTTGTGGCAGCTATTCCAGCTGGATAACCAGACCAGGGAAGGTGTGGGGCCTTTATTCTGAGGCTCCTGTTGTGGATTCCTTCTGGTTGGAGATCGACTCTGGTTACATGATGTATTGTCCAGTATCTGTGAGACAGGCTCCCGATATGTGGAAGCTCTTGTGGACTCTCAGAACTGACTCTGAGTTCTGTGGATACTCAGAGGAGAAATAAATCTGCCCAGGACTAATGTGGTCAGATTTCTACATGCCCAATGAGGGTACAGAGTGCTGGGTGGTGTCTCATGGGTGTCCAGAGTAACAGGCAGAATAGGTAGCCATTAACCCCTGATGCTTAACCAGGCAGAGGACTGGCCTATTTGTATTAAGCAGGGACTATGTTCAGGGTTCTGGATAAATGCAGGCTGGAGACTGCCATGCCCAGGGTAATTGGAACACCCCTGTGTAAACCCTGGTTGCCTGGGTACAGGTGTTGGATGTCCGACAGAGGCTCCAGTGGTTCTATGATTTGAGCAGGGCAGTGCGAGCTTGGTGTAGGCTCAAGTGAGCCTGGGTGCTGAGGTTAGTTCTGTGTTGAATATTCCTGCCGGTTGAATGTTCCAATTTGCTTGGGATAAACTGCAGGCTCCTGTGGTGACTCATATGTGCTCGGGGTCTAATATTGAAGACTCCCAACACAGGGAGCAGTTGCTTGTTTTTCAGCTCAGAGTCTGAAAATGAACAGGTGGATGAGGGGAGTGAGCAGCTCCCTGATTACTCACCCCTGGTGTGTGCTGGTGAAAAATGCTGCCAGGCTGCAATGTCTTCTGTTTGGAGAGGAGATGATGAGGCAAAGGGATCGTATACACCACATCTATCCTGTGTGGCTTGACTCTGCCACACTACATGGATCCCACCAGCTATTTGGGAACTTCTCAAAATGGCAGTTCTTGTGTTGAGCATGAGCTGAGGCCCCTCAGGCAGTCCTATTGGACTGCTTTGCCTCCTTTAAATTCATGCATATGTTTTGTTTGATGTACAAGTCTCGTCTTTCAAGTTGATTTTTTGCATGAAGGTATTGTTCCCTCCCCTTCTTCCAATTACCTGTGTTTTTAGTGGATCTTCTCTGGATCTCTCTGATGTGACTCCTCCTCTCTTCACTCTATTCAGCCATGTTGGGATCTCCAGTTTTTTGTGTATTTATTGACCATTTGTACTTTGTCTTCTGAGAAGTATCTGTTCATATCAGTTGCCCGTTTTTGGATTGGGTTTTCTATTTTGGGGGGGATCTGATTTTTTTAGTTCTTTGTATAGTGTAGATATTAGGGGCTGAGGATTTAGCTCAGTGGTTCTAGTGCTTGCGTAGCAAGCCCAAGGCCCAGAAGTTGATCCCCAGCATACACACACAGACACATAGACACACACACACACACACACACACACACACACACACACACACACATAGATAGGTAGATAGTAGATATCAGTCCTCTGTCCAAGGAATAGCTGTCAAAAAATTATTTCCCACTCTGTAGGTTGTGTCTTCACTCTGTTGGTTGTGTTCCTTTGCTGTGTAGCTTATAAATTAGACACAATCCCATTTGTTATTTCTTGTATAATTGGGGTTCTTTTCAGAAAGTCCTTGCCTATGACTGTTTTCAAGAGTTTTACCTATTTTATCTTCCAGAAGATTGTTTCTGTTTTAGCATTTAAGTCCTCGATACATTTTGATTTTAGTTTAGTACATGGTGAGAGATAAGGGTCTAGATTAAATCTTCTGCATGTGGATAGCCAGTTTTACCAGCACTATTTATTAAAGAGGCTACTTTTCCTCCAGTGTATGTTTTTGGACCCTTTGTCAAAGATCAGAGTACTGAATGTGCCTGGAGTTGTTTCTGCATCCTTTATTCTATTCCATTGATTCTCACGTCTGTTTTTGTCTCACCTATTTTCTTCAGGTTTTTTTTTTTTTTTATCCTGAATGGGTGTTGGATTTTGTCAAAGTCTTTTTCTGAATCTATTAAGATTATCTTGTGATTTTTATCCTTGCTTCTGCTTATGTGATGTATTATATTTATTGATTTGCATAAACTGAACCATCCTTGAATCCTTGGGATGAATCCTACTTGGTCATGATGTGTGATCTTTTTGATGATTTGTTGCTCTCGATTTACCAGTATCTTGTTGAGGATTTTTGCATCTATGTTCATTAGTGAGATTGGCCTGTAGTTTTGTTTTGTAATTGAGTCCGGGTCTGGTTTTGGAATCAGGGTGATTCTAGCTTCCAGGAATTACTTTGGGAGTACTCATTCTCTTCCAATTTTGTTAAGGGTTTTGATAAATGTTGGCATTAGATTTTTCCTAAAGTTCTTGTAAAGTTCAGTATGAATCCACTGGGTCCTGGTCTTTTCTTAGTTGGTAGGCATTTTTATATCTTACTGGTTCAGTTTTGGTAATTCATATGTGTCTAGGAATCTATTTCTTTTGCTTTCTCCAATTTATTGGACTACATGTTTTCAAAGTAGTTATTAATAATCTTCTGGATTTCAGTGGTGTCCATTCTAATTTCATCTTTTTCATTTCTAATTGCTTGATTGGCTAAAAGTTTTTCTATTTGTTTATTCTTTTGAAGAATCAGCTCTTCGATTCATTGATTGTTTGTATTGCTTTTTGTCTTAATTTCATTAATATCTGCTCTTCTCTTTATACTTTCCTTTCTTGTACTAGATTTGGATTGGGATTTTTCTTGTGTTTCTAGGACTTTGAGGTGAATGATTAGGTTATTTGAGCTTCTTCTGTTTTACTGATGTGGGCATACACAACTATAAATGACCCACATAGAAATGCTTTCATTGTGTCCCATAGATTCTGGTGCGTTGTACTGGCATTATTGTTTGATTCTAGGAACTGCCTAATTTCTTCCTTGATTTCTTCTGTGACCTGCTGATTACTCAAATGTGCATTATTTAATTTCCATATGTTTGCATAGTTTCTATGGTTTCTTTTGCCGTTGATTTCTACTTTCATTGCACTGTGATCTGATAATATGCATGGGATAATTTCAGTTCATTTGCATTTGCTTATGAATGTTTTATGAGCTAGTATGTAGTCTATTTTTGAGAAAGTTCCATGTACTGCTAAGAAGAATATATATTATATTGTTGGGTGGAACACTTTTGATATCTCTTAAATCCATTCGTTTCAGTGTTTTTTTCAACTCTGATTTTTTTTTTTGCTGATTTTTTTATCTAGTTAAATTATTCATGACAGTGGGGTATTGAGGTTCCCTCTATATAATTGTGTCAGGGGTTATCAGAGATTTTATGTCCAGTAGTTTTTTTCTTAGTCAAGTTGAGTGTGCTAATATTTGGTGCATATATATTTATAATTGTTATCTCTTTCCATTGAACTGTTCCTCTAACCCATATGTAGTGACCTTCTTTGCCCTTTCTGATCAGTTTTGGCTTGAAGTTCACTTTGTCTGAAAAAAGTATAGCTACTCCTGGTTTTTCTCAGGTTCCTATTGCCTGAGATATTGTTTTCCATTCTTTGATTTTTAGTCTATGAAGTTTATTTTGGATTAAATCTGTTTCTCATATACAGTATACAATTGGGTTCTGTTTTTTAATACATTCTGTCAATATGTGTCTTTTGATTGAGGAATTGAAACCATTCACATTGAGACTCATTTCTAAAATTTATTGGCTTTTTACTATTGCTAATTCCCTTTTATTTTCTAACTGCTGATCTTGCCTAGTGTATTCATTCATTAGATGTTTTGGCATTGTTGGCATCCTTGTCTCTTTCTAGTATATTCTTGAGAAAATTTGGAGTTCTGCTTTGGTTGTCATGAATTTCTTAAGGTGCTCTTTGTTGTGGAAACACCTTATTTCTCCATCAATTTTGGAAGATAGTTTTATGGGATATATCCGTCAGGGTTGGAAGTTGTTTTCATTTAGAGATTGAAACACTTTAAATTCTTCTGACCTTTGAGATTTGTGTTGAGAAGTCTGCTGTAATGCTAATGGGTTTACTTTTATAAGTGATTTGTTGCTTTTTTCGAACAGCTTTTAAGATTCTGTCTTTGTGTTGCACTTCTGGGATTTTGACCACAATGTGTCATGGAGAAATTCTTTCCTGATCATGGGTAATTGAGTTTCTATATGCCTTGTTTATTTGTATGTTAAATTCTTTCCCCACATTTGTAGCATTCCACAATCATTTCTGTAAAGTTTTTTTGTGCCAATTGTGCTGTCTTCTGAATTTTTTTTTTTACTAAATCCAATTAATCTTGGATTAGTCTTTGCGTATCTAGCAGCTTGTTCAATCCATTTTCCATGTTCTTTCGTTGTTTTTAAAGTATCACTGAGTATTTGGTCACTAAAATAAGACCCATTGTCTAGTTCTGATGCTTTGTTCTCACATTGGTCACTTCTGTTGCCCATACTTTCAATAGAAGTTTTAATCTGCATTTCAGTTTGGTACCATTTCATGGACTCTACTTCTGTGCTAAATGTTTTTTATATTTTGCATCATTTTCTTTAGTTCAGTTGACATTTTATTAATGTCTTTTGTAAGTTCACTGACTGTGTTGTTTATTTAATTCATTATCTGTTTAGTTATATCTTCTTCAAGCTCACCAAGCACCTTATTGATCTATTTCTTTCAATCTTTTTTTATCATTTCAAACAATTCAGATGTTTGGCTTATTTTCTCCCTACTGATCCTCCATGGATCAGTTTTGGGGGAGTAGGGAGGTTTTTGGTGGTATTTTTTGCCTTGCTTTCTTCATGTTCAATTATTTTTTTATGCTGAGATTTGCAAGTCAATTAGTGGAATATTTTGTTTCTAGTATGGAGATCTCTTTGGTTAGCACCTGCTTTTCAGTGATGCACTCTGGGTTTGGTTAACTATAGGCCTTTGCCCCTCTCCCAAGACCCAGTTATTTAGGAGAGGAGGATTTGTGTATTTGGCCCAGCACCCAGTTTTCTGGGAATGGACTGCAGAATTGTTAATGACACAAAGGGAATCCAGATATTGATATACAGAGAAAAGCAATTAATAGCAACAACTATGCTACTCTGGCAATAGCAGCAAAATCAAAAACAATAATAGCATCAAAGGCAAACAGTATATTTACATAACGTAAACAATATTGTACCATCCTTAACCATAGAAAAGATATCTGTATTTATAGTATTATCACTAAGACAATCCAAACATTGACATACAGTAAATATGTACTAAATATAGCTGTTATAACTCCACTACCAACAGAAAGGAATTCAATAGTGATAGCATAGAGTTAACTATATAAAGATTAATAAAGCCTAATTGTTGTACTAGTAAAGATAGAAGGGCTGGGTAATGGGAGAATGAAAGAAGTAAAATTTGAAAAATTAAGCATCAAAAAGGAGAGAAAAGGAAATAAAGGATCATATTTAAGAGTAAAAGGAAATTAGGTAAAAATAAAAGAAAACAAGAAAAAGAAGAATGAAGAAAAATAAGAAAAAAGAAAAATTAAATGAAAAAACTATTTTAAAATAGGAAAAAAGCAGCCCCCAAAAAGCCAATGAAAGGGGAGGAAAAAAAAAAAGAAAATGAGTTCCAATAAAAATTCCTGTGTATTTTTGTATGACTGATTTCTTTCCAGGGTCTTCCATCTTAGAATCCAGCAAATTAAGGTTTTTTCCACCTAGCTTTATGTCTGAGGGCTTGGAAGGTCCTCCCCCTGCTCCAGAGGCCCCTTTGTCCATACACTTCAGGTTGTAGCAAGCTGAGGCATGCCCTTGATCTTGTTGGTAGATGGGAATTCAGTCAGACCACTGATCTCTGTGATGGATGTAGACAGCAGGCCAGTGGTTCAAGCAGACCTCTGGATTTAGTGCCAGCATTTTCAGACCTAGCTGCCTCTTAAAGCCACCACATGCTGGACCTGTCTTTTGACCAAGGAGAATGGGACTTTGTGTCCTTTCAAGCCTGAATTTTAACTTCTGAGGGATCTATGTGTAGTTCACACCCTTTCTGTAACTATCTCTTGTGTCTATCTCCTACCCAATCACTGTGGTAGGGTAACACTGGAAACCCCAATGTGAAGTTGTTCTCAGTCTTAAACAATTAGCCCTTTCCCAAAATGGCTCCTGATTAAACCCTGTCAAATATGGTGTGTGGTGCACTGGATCTCTTTTCCAACTCTAGCCTGTTGTGTGGAAGGAATCACTTTTGAAATAAACCTCATGCACTTTTTGTAGCTAACAATAACTGGGCTTTTATTGGGGCTAGCACTGTTGACCTGGTTTATTGGTTCTCCCTAGAGCTGATGATTCTCTGGGCTCACCTTGTGTCTATGGAGACAGGTTCCCCTCCCCAGGAGCTGGAGTGAACTCTCCAGACTGCTTTGTTCTTTCCTTTGCTGAGATGACTGCTGATGAGAGTCAGGTCTAGTCCAAGATCTGAGCTGCTCTGTGATCTTGGAGGAAGTACAAAGCAGTCACTGCCTTAATTTCCCACCTGTAAAAGAGGGATCCTGAGATGAGTAAGACTTCTACCAGAGGATGAAATATGAGTCAGTGTTTTCAAAGTCCAGATAAAGTACTGTTAATGAGTTTTAACAGCCTGAAATTTGCTTCATCTGCTTAGGCAGAAGCTGCCATGAGTGTGAATATAGCTTTGGACCATTTCCTTATTATTAGATGTTCACCCTGTTTGGAAAGTCCCCTGTCTCGAAGAGATGCAAAGGGGAAATTTGCCTTCTTTTCTCTTTTTGCTCTACTAAGAATTGTTCATGGAGTTCTAATAGTTTTGCATCTTTCCACATGCATTGAATTGATGGTAGTTTGAGGAGAAAATTTTCTGGAAATGATGATCCTTTTGTTCCTGAAAAATTGGAGGGTAATTAAACCATCTAATTAAATGTGTATACCTTATAAAGTAATGCATGCACAAACTGGTTGACCTACATATAAATGTATATGAACAAAAATTTCCTGGAAATCTATGAAAGAAACTACCTCTGGGGAGGGGAATTGAGAAATCAGAAAACTATTACTTTAAATCCTTCTGTATGGCTTGAAATTTTTATCATGATCATTTACCACTGTTTTTAATCCTTATTTTTGATTAGAAAAATCAGACATGGTTATGGTAAAAATTCAAAACAGCACAGAATAGATATAAAATATGAAACATAATTTCACACTCTAAAGGTAGTCTCTATTAACTATTCTGTATATATCTTTCTAGGCTTATTTTTTCTTTCTGTTTTACTTCTTTATTGAAATAGAATTCACATATTACACAATTCAACCATTTAAAGTACATAATTCAGTATGTTTGTAGTATACTCACAGAAGTATGGGAGCATCACCACATTGTTAGAACGTTTTTATTACCCCCAAAAAAGAGCCATACATATTGGCAGTCACTCCCCAACCCTGTCAGTCACCTATCAGCACCTGGCAACCACTAACCTAATTTCTTTTCTTCTGTTTTATATTTATTTTTTTATTTTACTTTTATTAGTACCTGTTTACAGTATATAATTATTACATTCATTGTATGGAATTGGTATATGTACATAACACATCACAATTCCTTTTTTTCCTCTTCCTCGCCACTCTCTCCTTTTTTTTTTTTTTGGCCCATATCAGGTTTGTTTATTTATCTTATAATTCCTTATAAAGCTAATTATCATACATACAGATTAACAGCCAGACTAACAGACCAAAAAACCTACAGAACATAGAAAATAATTCTGGTGACTCAAAGTACACTTTTAGATACATTGTCCATGCTGGATTACAGTAATTTTTTCTCTCTCTTAAGCATGCTTTATTGGGTAGCATGTGATCTATTTTGGAGAAAGTCTCACTTGCTGCTGAGAAGAATGTGTATTCTGTTCTTGTTGGTTGGAATGCTCTGTAGCTATCTACTAAGTCCATTAGTTCACAGGTTTGGTTCAACTCTGATATTTCTTTGGTGACTTTTTTCTAGACAATCTGTCCATTTGTGACACTGGGGTATTGATGTCCCACTGCTATTGTATTGGTGATTATCTGACTTTTCATGTCAATCAGTGTTTGTTTTATGAAGTTGGGTGCACTGGTATTTGGAACATATATATTTATAATTGTTAACTCTTTCCATAGAATTGTTCTCTTAACTAATATGTAATGACCTTCTTTGTCTCTTCTGATCAGTCTTAGCTTGAAATCCACTTTGTCTGAAATTAGGATAGTAACTCCTGCTATTTTCTGGGTTCTCGTTGCATGGAATATTATTTTTTGTCCTTTGATTTTTAATTTGTGAGAATCTTTTTTAATTAAATATTTCTCGTGTGCTGCATATTGCTGGGTTTTCTTTTTTTTTTTTTTGATCCACTCTGCCAATCTGTGTCTTTTGATTGGGGAATTGAGAGCATTCACATTGAAAGTTATTTCTGAGAGGTATTGACTTACTCCTCTCACTGCATTATTTTCTTGTTGCTGATTTCATTTTTTCCCTTTTTGCTTAGCTGCTGATGCCACCAGGTGTATTTGTTGTTTTTGACTTATTGACATTGTTGGTTTCATTGTCTCTTTCTAGGATATCCTTGAGAATTTTTTGTAATGCTGGTTTGGTAGTGATGAATATCTTGAGATACTCCTTGTCATGAGAATACCTTAATTCTCCATCAGTTTTAAAAGAAAGTTTTGCAGGATACATAAGCTGGGATTGGAAGTTATTAGCTCTTATGGCTTTAGACTTATTTTTACTATGTTAATAAACTTATTCAATATATATGTGTACATTTTGCTCCAAATTGGACCGTATGAAACATTCTGTTCAGCAACACATTTTTTTAAAAGTATGATAATACATCTTTTTAACTATATATATATATATATATATATATATAAATATATAGAAGACATTTCTCTTGTATGACTTGGACCATTCTTTTTTTTATTTCCTTAATTTTCTAATTGGTAGAATTAAAGTTTCTAATTTTTCACAAAAAAAGGAATTTTTTCTAATTTCAAACTACAATACAGTTACTATCTTTGTAAATATCTGGGTAACAAATGTCATATGATAAATATATAGCAGCAGAATTGTGGGGTGAAAGGAAATGTTTAGAATATTATTGATACTGCAAGTAACCCTCCCAAAAGTTTGTATGAATTTATACTTCTACTCACAGTTCATGATTGTACCTATTTCTTCATGTCTCAAACTTAGTATTTATTTGCATAATTATAAAGCAACTAAAAAAATAAAGCAACTGTCTTTTAAAATAATTCATTTTTGTCGCGATTGAAGCTGAGTATCTTTTCATATTTCATTATTATATATGTTCTGTGAATTGCTCATGTATATATTTGACTTGCTTTTCTAGTGAGTTATGTATCTTTCATAGTAATTTGTAGTAAGCTGTTTATTCTGTTAATCTTTTATCTGTAGTGCAAAAGGATGTATGTATACATTTGTATAATTTTTGGTCTTTATATGCACATTTAAGTGTGCACATACATGTAATAAATGTGCAACACACTGTATTTAATATACACAGTAAACTTTGTAGTATCTTCTGGCATTCTGAACTATTACATTTTTATGTATTCATAGTCTATATTGATTTAAGATCTTGTGCCTTTCTTACCAAGTTTTTGCATGGCTCTTTATTTGCTAGAGCAATTTAATCTGATCTTCCAAACAGATTAATTTCCAAGGCAATTTTCAGTTCTCCTGGGGAAAAAAAAAGAAAAGATAAGAAAAAGAAAATTTTCATTGCGATTCTGATTGGAATCACATTAAATTATTTGTTATGGGAGTACAAGATATATACTCCATATTAGATGATATATTTCCATTTCATTATGATTTTTGTTTTTTTTGGTTTGTTTGTTTGCAGATTGGGGATTGAATGCAGGGCCTTTGCACTGAGCTACATCCCCAGCACGTTTTCATTACTTGTTTTGAAACAAGATTTTGGTAAATTGCCCAGGCTGGATTCAAAGTGTAATCCTCCTGTCTTAGCCTCCCCGAATGCTGGAATCACAGTGTACACCACCATACCTGGCTTCATTAAGTATTTTTAAATGTATGTTAGTAAAATTGTATAGTTATCTTGCTATAGGTCTTATTCATTTTTGTAAGGCTTATTTCTAGGTGTTCTATCAGTTTTTAAATGATCTGATCTTGTAAGTTCCAGGAGAGTACCCAGATAAAGTAAATGTGCCTACTAAACTTTCAGAAATAGGAGAAAATGGAGGATGAGGAGGAGGAGGAGGAAGAGGAGGAGGAGGAGGAGGAGGAGGAGGTGGAGGAGGAGGAGGAGGAGGAGAAGGAAGCCGCTAGCATTCACTAGGTTCCAGGCATTTCTCTAAATTTTTACATGTAATTATTTAATTTAACATTCACAGTAATGTTATGAGGTTATTATCTTTTTTTCCTGATGAGGAAACAGTCACTAAGAAGTTAAGTAAATTTCCCAAAGTCTCCTAATTAGTAAATGGCAATGATTGAGTGAAAATTCATGTCTGCCTCCAGAGTCTGTGGTTCTCACTGTAGCAGCATTTTGACCTCTTATGAGTCTATTTGCATGGAGGCAGATGGAAATTTTTTTTAATGTTTATTGGAACCATCATGTTTTTCTTCCTCCTGTTACACTACTCTGCATCAATAAATGTGTTCTAATTTAAGGGATGGCCTCACCTACTTGGCTAGATATATGCTCTGATGTTTTGAGCTCCATAAAGACCATCATCAACTCTTCAGGATGGGACTCAGTGGTTTAGAAAGCCAAGAGTAGTCACTTTGAGATTCCAACAATCTACTTACAGCTGAAGAAGATGTTAAAAACAGAACTGTACTTCCTCTTTTATTTTCGTGGAGAAGGCTCCACTTTTCTTGCGGGTTTAGTTGATATTCATCTCCATGGCTCTAGTTTCTTTGGATCCTGTGTTTTTTATAGGAACAGAGAGCTCCAGATTTTCTTTTTGGTGAGTACTCCTTAAACCTCCTACTTTCTTTAAGAGCCCTGAAATTTTTGTTAGTAATCACTATCACTTGACGTATGTATCAGTATGATTTGGAAGAAAAAAGAGAGGCCACATGTGTACTGTATAGTTGAGGATTAGGTAAAGCAGATTATGGAGCATTCTGGCCCTTCTGGGCTCCTAGTCTACCATATAGTGTTATGGTTGGCACGGGATGACAGGGATCTAAAATTGTCGAACCACTCTGTTGGAATCTTGGAGATTCCTAAAGCATGGTAATATATGGAGGTGATAATTTGGGATTGCTAATGACAAATACAAGCAAGTGACTCTAGAACAGCTCAGTGAAATAAGAAACTGAAGCACATAGATGTTCAATGACTTCCACAGGCTCCCACACAGTTCAGCCAAGGATTTCTTTTCTTTTTCTTCTTTTCTTTCTTTGTTTGTTTTTTTGTTTTGTTTTGTTTTGTTTTGGGTCAGGGTCTCACTATGTAGTTCAGGCTGGCCTTGAGCTCACTCTGTAGCCCAGGCTGGCCTCGAACTCATGGCGATAATCCTTTCTCAGCCTCCCAAGTGGTGGAATTACAGGTGTGCGCTACCATGCCCAGCAGGGATCAAAGATTTCTAATCCTAAATATTTTATGCTGTCCTTCTAAAATTAATTTTTCATCAATTCCACATTTATTGAGCAACTACTCTGTTCCAGGCAGTGTGTTAGACTTTCAGGGTATAGCAGTGAATTGGGATTGCCCTCATGGGATTTCTAGTATATTTTTGGACACATACAACTAGAGTTAAATATTCTAGAATCACAAGCAAGATTAGTTCCTTGAAGAAAATAAACATCAAAGAAGGGACTTAATTAGAAAGAGCATTCTCTCTGATTCTCGAAGACTGAATTTCTTTAGATAGTGCTTTTCCTGGCTCATTCAGTATTTCCTCAGAAGCCTGCTTCATCAGGTGGGTCTGCACTATGTATGTGCTCTTTTCATGTTAGTGACTTCTCATTTTGTGTATTTATACAATTAATAGAGTAGAAAATAGAGAAACATAGCAAAATATTTTTATTTATTTAATGGTGCTGGAGATTGAACCTGACGCCTTGCATGTGCTGGGCAAGTGCTGTACTGCTGAGCTACATCTCCAGCCCAAAAGGTTTTTAAAATTGATGAAAATCCTATCACATAACCTGTTTTGATTCCTTTCTTTTAATTTTCTTGCTATACGTGCTGTTTTGTTTAATCGTATCTATTTTAGGTCTAGAATGTGATGTTTTGATATATGCACACATTGTAAAATGATTACCACAACCAAGCTAATTGACATATTCATAAGCTCACATAATTACCGTTTTTGTATTTGCTGTAAAGACACGTAAGATACACTTTTTTAGAAAATTACAGCTATTCAATACTTTGTAATCAATACATTCTTATCTTTAGAGTCAGTATGCTATACATTAGATCTCTCAAATGTATTCATCTTATAACTAAGAGTTTCTACTCTTTGACCCAAATTGTCCCATTGTCTCCAAACTCCAGCCCCTAGAAACTATTGTTTTACTGTTTCTGTTTTTAAGATTTCACGTATAAATGAGATAATACAGAGCTTATCTCTCTGAGTCTGCTTCACTTAGTGTAATTTCCTCTAAGTTCATCCACGTTATTGCAAATGCAAGATTTATTTCATTTTGTGACTGTGTCACAAATGTGTGTGTGTGTGAGAGAGAGAGAGAGAATACATCATATATATATATATATATATAATTTTCTTTATTGGTTCATTCATCAGCAGATGTTTAGGCTGTTTCCATATATTGGCTGTTGTGAATAATGCTGCAATGAATATGACAGTATAGATATCTCTTTGACATACTGATTTTATTTCATTTGAATATATGCCCAGAAGTGAGATTGCTAGATCATGTGGTAGTTCTATTTTTAGTTTTCTGAGCAGCCTCGGTGCTAGTTTCTATAATGGCTGTGTCAATTTGCATCCCCACCAACAGTATACCGAAGTTCCCTTTTCTCCACATCCTCTCCAAAGTTATCTTTTTAAAATATTTTATTGTGGCCATTCTAACAGGTTTGAGGCAATACAGTAAGTCCCCAAGTTATGATCATTCCAGTTATGGACTTTCACAAATACAAACAGACCTCACATTAGAAACATTTATAGGTGTGAACAATCATAGATGTGAACAATTTGCAGAAGTAGCTCATGTGTCTGCCGGACATTATCCAAGTTGTGCTGCTATGTGCTTTCTGTACAGTGTGATAGCATATAGTAGTACAGCACTCAATTAGAGCCCAGGATGTCTGGGAGCAAGAGGAAAAACAGTGGTGATGTGGAGGGGACTGCTAGGAAGTGCAAAGCAATATACGTTGTATACTTATGTCAAAAGTGTATAAGACTCACTTTGTTGGACTTATGCACAAATCCAACTTATGAACATTCTCTTGGAATGGAACTCATTTATAAGTCAGGGACTTATTGTGCCTCATTGTGTTTTTTTTAAATAGTTCT
Source organism: Hystrix cristata (assembly GCA_004026905.1). NCBI lineage: Eukaryota > Metazoa > Chordata > Mammalia > Rodentia > Hystricidae > Hystrix > Hystrix cristata. The sequence continues at coordinate 37,685 of PVJO010016368.1, forward strand.
AGATATCAAACGTAGGGTAGGCAAGCACTCTACCACTGAGCTACATCCTTAGCCCTCACTGTGATTTTGATTTACATTTCCCTGATGAAAATGATGCTGAATACCTTTTTATGTATCTGTTACTCCACACCTTAGCTACATCTTAGCCCTTGCTGTGATTTTGATTTAAATATCCCTGATGCTAATGATGTTTAATACCCTTTGATGCATCTGTTAGCCATTTATATATCATATTTGGAAAAAACATCTATTCAAGTACATACTATTTGTTTATGTAGCTATGATCATACGTTAATTTACTTTCAAATCCTATCTATCACCTCTCTGGACCTCTCTGGATACAGGCTTCACCAGCAATATTGACTGATTGCCTTTTTTTTTTTTTCTGTTCCTCGTTTTGTTTTTACAGCTGTGCTAATGATCTTTTCCTTGATATCTGTCACCTATGGGGCTACCCTCTGCAATATGTTGGCTATCCAGATCAAGTATGATGACTACAAGATTCGTCTTGGGCTCCTAGAAGTCCTTTGCATCACCATCTGGAGGACACTGGAGATTACTTCTCGCCTTATGATTCTGGTGCTCTTCTCAGCCACCTTGAAGTTGAAAGCTGTGCCTTTCTTAGTGCTCAACTTCCTGATTATCTTCTTTGAGCCTTGGGTTAAGTTCTGGAAAAGTGGTGCTCAGATGCCCAATAATATTGAGAAGAATTTCAGCCGGATTGGCACTCTGGTGGTGCTGATTTCAGTCACCATCCTCTATGCTGGCATCAACTTCTCTTGTTGGTCAGCATTGCAGCTGAGGTTGGCAGACAGAGATCTTGTTGACAAAGGTCAGAACTGGGGACATATGGGTCTACACTATAGTGTGCGGTTGGTAGAGAATGTGATAATGGTCTTGGTTTTCAAGTTTTTTGGAGTTAAAGTGTTACTGAATTATTGTCATTCCTTCATTGCCTTGCAACTCATTATTGCATATCTGATTTCCATTGTCTTTATGCTCCTTTTCTTCCAGTATTTGCATCCATTGCGTTCACTTTTTACCCATAATGTAGTGGATTATCTCCACTGTGTCTGCTGCCACCGGCACCATCAGGAAAGGGCCGAGAACCCAGAGACACCCTTTGAGGCTGAAACAAGGCAAAACGTTGTCTGATTTTATCTTTTGGGTATCATGGGATGGGTTGAGGGTTGCCAAGAGGAACTATGAAATTAAAGGAGAGGATGAGACTTGTGGGTGAGTGATCAACAGAACATTTTCTTGAGTTTTCTGGCAAGCCATCAGAAGAAAGAGTGACTCCCAAATAGGTTTTACTTCATTAAAATTTACTGCTAGTCAGATATGGTGGGGCACACCCATTATCCCGGCTACTCGGGAGCCTGAGGCAGGAACATCACAAGGTTGAGGCCAGACTGGGCAATGTAACAAAACCCTGTATAAATGATAAAATAAAATAAAATAAAATAAAATAAAATAAAATAAAATAAAATAAAATATAAAATAAAATAAAATAAAATAAACTGATGATGTGGCTGAATGGTATAGTGATTGCCTAGCATGCCTAGCATATTGCCGAGTAGTACAGTGATTGCCCTGGGTTCAATGCCTAGTACCACAAAAATGAAAAAGAAAAAGAAGATTTATTGCTATGTTTGGACACCAGGGATATCCACTATATAGTTGGAAGGGTCAGAAATACTGTTCACATCACTCCTACCCAGGTCAGCTGGGATAAATTGCCTTCAAGCACCTTGAGGTCTTTGTGACTTTCCAGATCTGCCCATGTGCTTAAGGTATTACTGAACTTTTCCTTGCTAAACTGGAGGCTCAGGATCTCCTGACTGATCAGTGGGTACAAGAGCTTACTAACTGTGGATACTTCGGAGGAAACAATCTGACTATTGTGGAATTTGTGTGCCTAGGATCTTGTAATTCAAATTAAAAGCTCTGGCTCAGAAGGAAACCCTCACTTTTAAAAGAGCTGTTCCCCAAATGAGTTAGCTCTCCATCAGAATTCTACTGATGGTCATTAAGCAAGGAGCGTGTGCAGAGTAGAATTCCTTCAGAGGATAAGCCAAAATGATTCTTTTCTTAGGAAACTGCATGAGCCACCAGCACGTCAAGTGGAATGGTTGAGTGAAATCTGTCACTGCTTCATTTACACAAATTCCCTCCAACCCAGCTTTTCTGCACAGATGGCATTTTACTATTTGCTGTGGCCCTCAGGGAAGCTGAAGTCTAATTGAAAATGTTTTTGGTGCGTGAATGAAATGAAGACTGCTTTGTGTCTGCTATTGTCCTGAGTATTTCATTGATTTTTTTTTTAGGGAAGAGAGAAAATAATCATGGCTGGGATATTACCTTCATGTTGCTTGAGGTTGGGATGAGTGGCTAACGTTCCAAGGTAAAGTGAAACTAGTGAGAAACCAGATCACATTAAACATCATCAGTACTGGTTTCTGCCTGCAAGGTTTTACTTTCTAATAAGTGGTATAGTTTTGGAAACCCTTTAGTCATTCCCACCCCACCAACAGATGAAAGCACATCTCCCTTTCTCACACATCTCAATGTTTATATCTCATGTAAATTGGATATTTTGGGGAACATGTCAGCTGGAGCCTCTAAAGGAAGCAAGAACTTGAGGTTACCATGACCACTACCTATTAGAACCAAGTGTCTCAACATTTACCTAATTAATGCTTGTCCCTCACAGACCAAGAAAGTGAGAAGAACACCTAGTCGTGTGTACCAGTTGTGGCCACCACAGTGCTTCTTGAAACTGTAAACAATCTGACCTCAGGCTTTCCATCCCCATCCAGTTTTACTCTTGCAATCATGCTAAGAATTTATCTTCAGTCATTTCCCCCTTCTCTTATGCAGTATCAAGACATTATGTCAGAGGGAGCTTCCTCTTCTAAGGAGCAGGGCTATTAACCAGAATTATCCTATTTCTTGGGATGGCTCATATGATTTCCCCAACTTCTACTGCTGTTTGGAGCTAAGAGGATTGGCTAATTAATTTGGGGGGAGAATATAGTGCCTTACTTTGTGTTATGGTTTAGATCTAAAACGCGCCACCCCCTCAATCTCATGTATGGCAGTGGGGCCTGGTTGGAAGGGGCGGGTCATTGGGAGTATGACTAGGGAAGCTTGTTCTCAGCCCCAGCTCCTCTCTTCTTTCTCTGCTTCCTGGCTGACATTATGTGAGCAGCTTTCCTCTGCCGTGCCCCTGCATAGTGCTGTTTTTGCCTTGGAGCCTGTAAGCCATAGACTGAAACTTCTGAAACTATAAGCCAAAATCAACTTCTTTTAAAATGTGCATGCCAAGCATTTTGTCTCAGTGATGAGAAAGTGACTAATACACTTTGGAACAGTACAGATTTTTTTTCACAGTCCAAACTTCCTCATTCCATTTTTCATAATGGAGAAAAGACTTAAATTTTATCATATAAAGTTCACACTGACTCTGATACTCAAAATAAACTTGAATAATCTATCAGACCTCCAGAAGAACACATTGTCTCTTTGGAATTCGAGGAAAGAATTTCTTCCCAATGGTCAACATGCCTTCAATTAAGTGCAGGAGCAGCATAGAACAGTAATTTGGTCCGTACACGTTGTATGAATCAGCTTCTTAGGAGGATAATATAGAACCCCCTGCACACACACCCCACTGAGTCAAGAGGGACAATTAGAGCTAGAGTGGAAATGACATGGAGGAAAGCTGTGCTTCAGTACTGGACCAGGTAAAAATTAGCCTTCATCTGTCTTCCCAGCCTTGATGACTTAATATCCAGGAATGCATAGAGTTTAGGAAGAAGGAAGGGTGTGAAGTAGCTTTCAACCTGAAAAACCTGCTTCCCCCACCCAAGGAGAAGAGACTCTGTTGATACATGATGCAAATAAACTTCCAGAACCTCCCTTAACTGGTAGCCTTTCTATTCCACAGAAATTTTCCAGATACACAGAAAGAATTGTGGAATCTGAGGTAATGGGCAGGGGAGATACATTCTTCCATTTGTAAACACGAATTGCTCTCTTTTTGCCTTTTGACCATTTTCTTTTTATCTTCTGAAATCTTAAAGTAACACAGGGCACATGTGAGGGATGAGTCTTGTCCAGTGGAAAAGGAGGTAGAGATGGGGCCAGCAGATGACTTGTAGAAAAGGAAGGTAGAATTATCAAGTAGGAGGGAAAGAAATAGGCCAGTGAAACAATAGCTATTCTTATGTTATTGGGAATTTGGTAGGCTAAGAATAGGCAAATTAGCATGTTACAGAAATGGAATTACAGTAAATAAACTGAGTTGTCACTTTTATTTAGTTCTCGAATACTTTAAAGACTGAGTATAGAACTGTGAGACACTGTAGGAGAATTAAATAAGAGCTTATATTTACAAGCACTTACTCTGCCTGTCACAGTACTATGTGCTTCATATATTTAATGCATCCTATCCTCACAGCCACTCTGATCAGGTAGGCATTATTATCCCCCACTCCCGTGTTCTAAGGCATAGAAAGGT
>PVJO010016369.1:0-34681 GCA_004026905.1 Hystrix cristata
TAACGTTTTAAACATTTTTAAACATTTAATGAATGTTTCAAGGTTTTATGAAGTCATATATGTGCATTGTAAGTATTTCAATGATACAAATGTGTAAAATGTTAAAACATACTTTCCTCATATTGTCCTGTGCACCTCCAGTCTTAGTCCCCATGGAAGTAACGCTGTGGATTATCATTGTTAAAATTTTACCATGACTGTTACGCTTGTGGTCAACCAATATTCAGTAAGGGCACCGAGACAGGTCAGTGGGGTAGGAACACTCCGTTCAGTGGATGGTACTGGGACAACTCAATAGCCTCTTGCAAAGGAATAAAGTTGGACTCTTCCTCACACAAGTAAATAAACTCAAAATGAATTCTAGACACAGTGGAAGAGCAAAAATGATCAAACAGAAGAAATACAAGAATACACATCTGTGACAGCTTAGGCAAAGCCTTCTTTAATATGATACCAAAAGCACAAGTAGATGTAAGAAGAAAAACAAAAGGACTCCCTTTATTTTAAGTGTCTAGAATAAGCAAGTCTATAAAGACAGAAAGCAGATTAGTGGTTGCCTAGGGCTGAGGAAGGAGTTGAGGAGAAATGGGAAGTGACTGCTAATGGGTGTGAAGTTCTGACTGCTAATGGGTGTGAATGTTTTGAAATTGATTATAGTGATTGCACAACTATGACTATAATAAAATCCATGAATCACACATATTAAATGTGTGAGTTGAATGTGCGTGAATTACATCTTTATAAGGCTATTCAAAAGTAGAAAAGAGTTTCTGGGTATATTTACACATATACTTCTGTGCTATACACATAGAGTTCATTTCTATACATGTATTTTAACAGAGAATGAGAAAAATTCATAGTAATTGATTGTTCTTCAGTTTTTTTTTGATTAACTAATACAGATTGAGAAATTTTCATATGAATTTATGTAGTAAGATCTTTTTCTTTTACACTGATGCGTTAAACTTCCTAGAAAGATGTACTATAATTCCTTAACTATTCCCCATTGTTGGCTATTTAGATTGTTCTGATTTGTACTTGCTTCGGCAGCACATATGCTAAAATTAGATTGTTCTGACTGTGAAACAAACAATACTGTCATAACCATCATTACAAATATATATTTGAGCATTGACAAGGAACTTAAGTAGGCCAGATTCCCAGTTTTAAAGCTGCCCAGTGGGAGGGTATTATGTGCATTACGAATTTGAGCATATTTGTCAAATCCAAGAACAGCCTTAAGGTGGCTTTGGTTTTGTCTCCTGTGTTCTCTGTCAGCATTCTGCAGTTAGTATCAACTGTTTCCAGGGTCTTCAAACACATCTAGGACTAGAAATTCACAGCTTTTCATATTTAATATGGAGTATAAATTTAGTTGGACATGAGACCAGACAGCTTGCAATACTGCTGAATTTAGCTGTTGATGCTTTTTTAACACATTAGAGAGTTGTTTCATATTGCCTAGGTTTGACTGTATATCCTAAAAAGATGTGTTGGAAGCCAAATCCCCAGTACAACTGTTGCAGGGAGATACGGTATAACGAGAGCTGATTATGCCATGAGGATTCTGCGCTCAGCATGGGTTAATGCCATTTTCACGGGAATAGGTTATAAAAGAGTGAGTTTGCCCTGGTGTGGTGGCACATGCCTATAATTCCAGTACTCTGGGAGGCCGAGGCAGGACAATTGCAAGTTTGAGCCCAGCCTGGGCAGTTTAGCAAGACCTTGTCTCAAAATAAAAAAATAGTAAGAGGCTGAGGAGGTAGCTCAGTGTAAAGGCCCTGGGTTCAATCTGAACTAGGGTCTAAACCAGGACCTGGAGTTCAGTAGGCTCCTTGTAGAGATTCTTTCCAGGTTCTTGTTTTCCTAAACAAAGAATTGGAGAAGACAAGCACAAAAGGTAGGAAGATTTTACATTTATTAAAGATAGGAAAATAAGTATGCTCTGCAGAGTGAGAGTGGACGAGTTAAAATAGGAAAAGTATGCTTTCGAGAGGGAATGAGGGATGATTAAAGTAGAAAAGGAAGTATACTCTACAGGATGATAGCAGGCCACTGGAGGGAGGGAGGGAGGGGAGAGAGAGACAGCGAGCAAACAGTGACCACAAGGTTAGTGGCTGACATCTTTTGTATGCTCAGTTCCTCAGGCTGACCTCAGATCTAGGCTGTCCTAGCAAAAACCTCCTTGATCTTGTGCCAGAAGAAATGAAGATACCATTTTCTTACTGATCTTAAGTGCAGGGCTTGGGCATGTGTGGCGACAGGCCTCCATGGTTCCCAGGCCATGCCCCCTTGCCCAGCTGGCTGGCCATGCCCTGATCTCTTGCCTCAAATCCTTAGTACCCTCCAGCCCTTGTGGATGAGATTAGAGTTTGACCTCCATTTACACTCGTGCACTCTCTTTCTCCCTCCCTTATTTCCTCCTTCCTTCTCATCCTCTCACTTTTCACCTCAGAGTGTCACAGCAAGAAGGCCCTTACAAGATATTGTCACTAGATATTGGAATTAGCCCCCAGAACTGTGACAAATAAATTTATTTATAAATTACCTAGTCTCTGGTATACTTAGCAACACAAAATGGATATATTGGCCAGCTTTCCCATTGTTGGGACACACTACCTGACACCCATATGTTAATGGGGAAAAGATTTATTTTGACTCACAGTTTAAGAGGCTTCAGTCCACTGTCAGCTGGCGTAAAGCAGGAACATCATGGCAGAGAGCACTGGTAGCACAGAGATGCCTGCTTCATGGTGGCAGGGAAGCAGAGTGCGGGAGAAGAGCCCCATGGTCTCAGAGATCCTCCAAAGGCACGCCCCAGTAGCCCACCTCCTCCAACTGGGCCCTGTCACCTAACAGCACATGCAGTTGTGAACATCGAGGGATTAATCCAAAGATGAGTACTGGGCCCCCATCATCCAGTCTTCTCTCCAGGAGGCTCTTAACCCAATCAAGTCGAGAAGGTTGACTGGCACAATGGACTAAGATATAGCTGCTTTAATATCCGGGCCTGTGGTAAGCAAAAATAATGTTAGAACATCACATTTTTATTATGTTATAAATTTTATTATGTACACTTACCATGTCATGGTAGAATAGGATAGATATTGATAGTAAAATGGTTACTATAGTAAAGCATTTGTGTGTGTGTGTGTGTGTGTGTGTGTGTGTGGAGGAGCAGCTAAAATTACTCAGCAAAATTGCTAAATATATTTCAAAATTATTAACTATAGTCTTTGTGTTGTACATTAGATCTCTTGACTTAAATGTTGTTTTTTTCTTATGAGTTTGAAATTTACACGTAGCTGTCGTGTCTATTTTTTTTTTGCCGTGTCCATTTTATGTCTTATATTTGGCATTTATTGTCCAAGAACCTAATGCTTAATTTTTATTAAAAAATTTGATTTAAAAAATAGTTCACTATAGAATGAGTAACTACTTAAATTAATAATATAGTCACTGTAGTAATGAGTCACCTCAGGGATGCATGAGAATACTTTGGAAATTTTATCTCAGGGTTTTATTTTGGAGGAGGCAATAGTCTTGTTCTCAGTAATGAATTTTGAAAGCAAAGAGAAGATTTAAGTTCTTCTATGAAAGTATGTGAAATGAAATTTAGGGTTTTCATCTTGTTTCAAGAGCTGGAAGGGCTTCAGAAATTATCTTGCCAGTTTGTTTGGAGGGGAATGAAGGCCCTGAAGGTTCCTGTGGCTTTTGGCTCAAGACCACCAAGGAGATTAGTGGTAATACTGGGTCTGGGGCTTCAGTGCTATGGTCTTCAGCGCTCTCTGTGCCATCCTAAAGCCTCATTTTGACACTGAGCAGATCTCTGCAAAGTTTAGGTAGATTACCACTTGCTCTATTGTTTTTAATTAACACATTAGTTGTACATATTAATAGAGTTCAAGTGTGATGTTTTCATACATGCATATAGAGAGCATCAATCATATTTAACCACCCCCTTTCCACCCACTCACCCCTTTATGTCCTTCCCAATCCTCAGTAATCCTATTCTTTTTTTTTTAATTTTATTTTAATGGTACATTTTAGGTGTACATGGTGATAACATTCATCATAGGGAATTTGTGCCTGTACATGGTATATCATGATGCTTCTTTTTTTTCCTGTTCCCCTCCTCTCTCTTCACCCCCTCCTCCCTCCTTACTTACAAAAGCTTTGTTTCCATTTTTTCCTTCTATTCCTTATTTCTCTTGTCCCTCCATTCCCCACCCCGTTTCCTTTCCCATTTGAACACTTTCTTCCCTTTCCCAATATAATACATTTTAGTTTTTATTTATACTTTTAGTTTCTCACACCAGAGAAACAATGTGATATTTTAGACATGTGTGTCCAGTTTATTTCATTTGAGAGTATGGTCTCAAGATGCATCCATTTACCTAGGAATGTCTCAAGCTTATCATTCTTTATGGCAGAGTAGTACTCCATTGTATTAAAAAACCACACTTTCTTTATCCCATTACTCAGCTGATGGGCATTTGGTCTGTTTCCAAGATTTAGCTAAGTGATCCAATTCTTTCAAGGCATCTGCTTGTAATTTCCACATGTAAGAATACATACAAAGTTCTGGTCTTTCTGTGTCTTATTTCACTTACATAATGTCTTCCAGGTCCATCCCTTCTGATGTAAATGACAAGATTTCATTCTTCTTTATGCCTGAATAATACTCCATTGTGTACTTATATCAAGTTTTCTTTTTTCATTCATCTTTTAATGGCCACCTAGGCCGATTCCATCTTAGTTATTGTAACTAGTGCTGCAGTAAAAACGGGTGTGCAGGTATCTCTTTGGTATGCTGATTTCTTTTCTTTTGGCTATATACCCAGGGATGGTATAGCAGTGTCATATGGTGATTCTGTTTTTGGTTTTTTTGTGTTATCTCCATATTGTTCTCCATAGTGCTGCACTGATTTTCATTCTCATAGCAGTGTATAAGTGTTCCCTTTAAATTTAGTGATTAATATAACAGTATTGGAATTATGTACCAAGCTTGTTTGAGCCTCTTTGTATTTTTGAGTAAAGGGAGGAAAAAAAGCAAAATAAAATGTTATAAAATGTCTATAAAAACTTCTCGTACCAGCTAGAATGAAGTACTGTAAGTCTGTAACAATCTGTTGCTCTGACTGGTTAAAGTTAAAAGCTCTGGAGAAAATATAATGCAATTAGCTTGGGACTTTGAAAAATAAACCGAAGTGGTAAGATTAGGGAGATGAATTAAATTTGAAGTAGTGACTTGCTCAAGGGTGTTTCCCATTTTCCCCTATGTTCGTTCTTCATGGCTTTGATCAGCAGGCAAGTCCCCAGACAAGCTGCATCTGTGCAGCATTAGCTAGTAAACTGTGAGAGAAGCCTCTCTTTTCTCACCAGAGGAACCAGAAAAAGTGGCACTATGAACCAGAGATTCACATTTTTCTTTGCAGTGATGGGAACTGAATTCAGTGTTTCACATAGGAAAGCACTCTACCACTGGGCTACACACCCAACCTACATTTTTTCCTTTCTTTTCTCTCACTGCTCTGTGTTTAGGCTATTCAGGGAATGAAAACTCTGAGAGAAACATCATCTTCTTGGCTAGAGAAATAGGAGAAGTGGTTTTCATGAGCTGGAATTTGGGAGAATTCTGGAACAGAGAGAGTTGGAGAAGGGCATCCCTTGCCTGTGTACGCACCTGCATAAATTCTAAACTCATTTGGGATCTGTGTACTAGCAGAGAAAATGTAAAAAAGCAATGTGAAGTGTCTGAAAACTGCACTGCCATCAAAAGACGACTGCCTGAGAGCTCTGACAGTTTAAAACACCACTAAGTCCCAGAATAAACCTTGAGTGACAGTTATACAGGACAGAACCATAGTAAGAAAACACTTTCAAAAACTAAAATGACATAGAAAGCACCGCTCACAGAAGGGAAATCAAAATTGTCATCTGAACCAAGCTGTGTTAATTGCCCGCTAAAACAACAACGTAAATTGTCCTCCAGAGCATTTTAACAGGACCCAAGAGTATCAGAGTATCGTACGAGTGTGGTCTGGATGGAATTCAAAATTGTGCAAAAATACAAACAACCAGGAAAATATGATCAGACCTCAAGGAAAAAGACAGTGAATGAATTACAACCTCAAGGTGACCAAGATGTAGGAATTATCAGAGAAAAAGGAATTTACCTATATCCCATGTGGTAAAGTCAAACACACTTGAAATTAATGGAAAGGTATTTCTCACCTGAGAAATAGAAACTGTTACAAAGAGTCAAATGGGAAGATATAATACAACATGTAAAACTTAAAAATACAGTAGATAGGCATGGTAGAATGGATATTATTATCAGATGGGGTCGGGACCAGTGGTGTTTTCCAGGCTCTTATTTTTCCCAATGAATGAATTGATCAGGAAAATTGGTGGATGTGAAAGATTACCATTTATTTGAGGGTAGAAATAAGAAAAAGCAAAGAAAATGGAGACGTGCGAAAGAAGTATTCTGGGAGAAAGGGGTGCTTTGAAGAAAAAAGAGAAGATAGGTCCTGCAAGCAGAACAAACCATGGCAAGAATGAGGGCAGTGGCTCCGAAGTCAGTTGTTGCTGTTGTCATTTTATATCGTCTTGGATAATTGATCCAGGTGATCCCATTTGACCTTGTGCTAGATGACTGCGATCAGGTGCCAGGTTCAGTGTGTTCTTGTATCTGAAGGTTGGTAGCCTGTGCAGGGAGCAGCCCGATCCCGTGTCAGGCTCAGGTGCTGCTCTTCTGGGCTGTGCTTAAGAAATCTTCAGTTGGTAAGTTGCACCCACCTGCTCTAGCCACGTTGCCATGCCCTGGCCTCCTACTACAGTAGGACTGAGTTAAGAGTCGGTGAATTTCACAACAGATCAATAGAAGTTATCCAATCTGAATAGTGAGGAGGAAAAAACCCCAGAAAAATCTATTCTTCAGAGATTTGTAGGGGGATATCAGAAGATCTAATATTCATGTCACTGGAATCTCAGTAAGAAGAAATAGATTGGTGTAAACAAACATTGGAGGAAATAATGGCTATGAATTCCCCAAATTTGGTGAAAGCCATATGTTTACAGATTCAAGAAGCTCAGTGAACCCCAAACAAGAAGAACAAAGTGGAAACTGTACCCAGACACATTATAATGAAATTTGTGAAAAAGATAGAACATTTTGAAAGCAGCTAGAGGAAAACTGATGCATTACATCTTGGGAAACAACTATTGGAGTGACTACAGATTTCTTATGAGAAGCTGTGGAGGCAAAAGGATAGTTGAACAACTTTAAAATGTTGCAACAAAAGGACTATTGACCCAGGGTTCTATAGGAAATAAAAGTATCAGGAATAATGTACAAAGTAAAAACATTTTCAGATGGAAGAAAACTAAAAAGTATTTGTTGCTACATGTTTTTTCCCTAAGAGAAACACCAAAGGGAATTCTTTAGACTGGAGGAAAATGATATCAATGGAAAGCATGAAAATTCAGGAATGAAAGGATAGCAACAGAAGTAATAAATAGGGGCTGGGGATTTAGCTCAGTGGTTAGGGTGCTTGGCCCACAAGCACAAGGTGCTGAGTTTGATCCCCAGCATCAAAAAAAAAAGGGGGGGGGCGCTTAAATTCTTTATAATAATATGACTGTGGAAAATTGAAATACAGTATTGTCTGATGGTGTTTTAGATATATGTATTATATTGGAAATCATAGCATAAGGGAAGAAGATAAAGGAGCCTATGAGGTTGAAAGGCTTCCACATTTTACTAAGTGGTAAGATAGCAGCTCTAATCAGAAATGTGAAAGTAAGGGTGTACATATTTAATCCCAAGAGAAAACATAGTAATAGAATAAATAGAATGGTATTTAGCCAAAATCTAGTAAACTAAATTTTGTTGTATCAAGATACTCAAATAATCCCAAAGAAAACAGCAAATGGGAATATAGAAATAAAGAAAAGACAAAAAAATAGTAAAATGGTAAGCTGAAATCTTTCCAATTTTAGTATATGTGCTGCTGAAGCGAGCACGGTAAGCTGAAATCTAATCATATCAATAATTATGTAAACTTTAAGTAATCTAAGTACACCAATTAAGAGACAAAGATTCACAGAATGAATGAAGAAGTATGACCCAAACACCAGGTATGCATGCTTTACAAATATGCACAATTCCTTAAAGAAAAAAATAACTAGGGAGAATGTCAAAGAACCACATTCATTAACTGAAAGCAATAGCAATTATGGCCTGAAATATAACATGTTTGAAATTTCTTGAGGCAGGTACATTCCTGTCTATGTTTCTGAAGCACCTTAGCTCCTAGGATACTTCTGACTCCTGTTCAGACTTCTGCAGGGATCTTGAACAAGTAAGAGAAGAGGCAGTGGTGGGAGGAATAGGAGCAGTTTTGCACTGCTGCAAATCAAATCAAGTTAGAACCATTGTTACTTGGTATCCATAGTTGATTTCATGTATTGTGAAAAATTCTATGCTTATGAACACATATTTACGTAGTCTCCCAAGTAATGTTTTTTTGTGGGAAGGGTCCCCTTGGGTCGTTTACATTTCCCCATTCATATTTTATAGTTGGAATATGCTTATCAGTTCATTATATTATGTGTCCACAGTATCATTTCAGGCTGCTAACCTAGATTGTAGGGACTGGATCACAGCTTGACTGCACCCTGGATAGTGATACAGTCTACCTTTGCTTTTCTGTTTGGAAACTGATCACTAAAACCTCAAAACTCACTCTAGCCACCCACGTAGACATGTGCTAATGGAATGTTTCATTCCTGCATGTTATTGGAATGAAGAAAAGGCTAAAATGAAATACTTCCTTTTTAGGATATTTCTGTAAAGGGATTTATCAGTTAAGCCAGTGTGGAGGAATACAGATTGCCCCAAGAGGTTCCATCATGGTTCACTAGGTAAACAAAACAGTTTTCAAAGCAATTTGTTTATTTATACGTAGACAAGAGATGAAATTGTTTTGGAAATTCACTGCTTAGTATACAAAATACAACTCTAGCTCATTCTAGATATAGACTTTACGAAGACTTGGGCAAGGGATTGGAAAGATCGTCTTTTTAATGGAGAGGCTGATGGTAGACAAGTCTCTCAAATGGGGAATGCCCGTTTAAAGTGTCAGTAGTAGGAAGGAGATGGGCACTTTGAATGAGGGGGTGGTATCACAGACTGAGCAACTCTAACTGTGCCAGTGGGATACGCCTTCTGGTTGTGTCTGATTTTCATGGCCTTGCTTTTTCATCTGATTCTTCGGCTGTGGCTTTCTAAAGCACTAAGGTCTCTTGTTGATGGTGTTGTTAGTAAGCAGCAGTGAGTTGGGCAACGCACTCACTGCTGAACAGTGGGCACTGAGGAGTTTGTAAGTCAGAAATGGCCTTGTGTTGTTTGAATTCGGAAAAAAGATCATTACTAAGATGACTACTTAACAGCTTCCTGGTGGAACCATACCAAATATTTTATAATCTTATATTTCCATTTGGTCCTGTCATTCCTGAAATGAAGGTACTTAGATTGCAGCCCAACCATTTCTTGAACATCTACCATACACAGAGTTTTTACCACTATGAAGGTATTGTTCTCATCCCAAATTGAGCGATGCAGAAACAACTTTAAAGGGATTCCAACCCGACTATATGACTAAAGACATAAAGCCTAATGGATTCAGTCCCCAGACTAAATGCTCAGTGTGGATGGTTTCCAAGGACTTGCTTGTTGCATAGCACTTGGCTTTCCTCCAACCAGTCCTGGCAAACTGTTCATTACATACACTTAATGGACCAGGAAATTAATACAGTGGAAAAATATCTATCACTGCCCATTCTATGACTGTATTTCATTTTTAACTAAGCACAGAAAGAAAGTAGCCTGTTATTTTATAACATTTTTGTTACTCAACATATGTTTATTGCAAAAAATATGGAAAAGTACAGATGAGCAAAAAGAAGAAATTAAAAGTCAACTTCAGGATTTAAAGGCAACTGTGATTAACATTTTGGTATATAATTTCTCAGATTTGTTTCTATGTATGCATTTATATATATAATTTAAATTGAATCATACTGTTCATATTTTATAAGATGATTTAAAACATAATATATGGATTAAATTTTTTCTCTGTCAAACATAATTTTATAATGTTTTAAAATGAGTACACAGTTATGGTAATTTATATAGTTTTAGTCATTTAATTGGTTACATTATTGATAGACCCTTGTAATACATATTTCCATTTGGAGATCTTTATAAGTTGAATTGCCGCAAACATTGAAACTAATTTTCAATGCACACTAATGATTATTTCCCCAGTAAAAATTCCTGAAATTTGTTTTGTTGGAGGGTCTGCATATTTTATGCATTTTGGTACATATTACCAAATTGTCTCCTACAAAAGTTATATCAATTTATACTCATGAGAACATACCATTGTATCAGAATGCTCATCTATGCTCTTGGCCGTCTTAGGTATTATTACTTAAAAAATCCTTGCCAATGCTGATAGGTGAAAATGAGATTTTTATAGTTTAAATTGAATTTCTTTGGTTACTGATGAGCTTAAGCAATAATTTTTATGATTACTTGACAGTTTAACTTGCTTTTTGGCAAACTATCCATGCTTCTGCCACAAAGCCTTCTTCACCTTTTTTATGCACAATAGTTCCCAGTGTATTTTCACTCCTAATAACCAGGACTTGATCTCTGGGGAAGGAGTGCCCCCGTGATATCCTAAACCACTTTCCCCATCTCCTAAGGGCATCCCTTAACTACTGGCCATGGCAGCACAGGCACCTTGTACCCTGAGATGGATTGCTCTGAGGTCTGACTTCCTGTTCCTTGAGCTCCCATGTGGGACTGAGCCAAAGCCATCCTCTGTGGGACTTCATTTGATATCACACTCTAGCTTGGCCTCCTTTCCTCAGTACTCTCTTTCTCCTGACAACATTAACTAATAAATCACTTTCATACAAATCCTCATGTTGGACCTGCTTCTGGGGAACAGACCCTCAGGCACATATAAAATAGATAGAACTTTTGTTTTAGGGAAGTTTTCTTCATACTGTGGACTCTGATGATTAATAATCTGTGCAGTAATTAATATTTTGAGGTTGTATTATGAAACTACTAATGTGATAAGCACTTCTTCATGCAATATGTCATCTAATTCACATATTATACAGTGTCTTTTTGTTTCTCTGACAGGGAAACTAAGCTTAATTCATGTTCTGTAGATTCTCAGTAGTCAAAATGTACTGTATTTCAAACAGAGGGTTGCAGACTCCAGAGCCCAAGCTCTGTGACCATGGTGCATTCAGAAAGACTGAGAGATTCCTGTGCCGGGCTCAGAAACCATCCTGGTGCTACAGCCCTCTCAGGCGCCTGGGCATTCTTGGGCACGGCGTAAGTAGCCTGTAAGGCAGTGTGTGTTTCAGTATTCTGTTTGATAATTCCCGTATCTACACCCATACCTTGAAAGACTACCCTTGTTTTCATCTCAGTACAGTTTTGTGGGATAAAGAAAATATGACAATACTTTATGAGGGACAGAAAATAAGGTTAGAGACATATCTGAGTGGTATAGAATATGGGTTACTTAAAGTAGGATGGGTTTATTGTGGCTTGTGCTTGCAATCTGTGATTGGCTGACTCCAAGGTAGAAAGAACATGTTGGAAGGACCTGGCAGAGAAAAGCTGCTCATGTCGTGACGGCCAGGAAGCAGAGAGAGAAGGGAGAAACTGGAGTGGGAGACGAACTCTGCCAGAGTTATGACCCCAGTGACCAGCCTCTAACCAGGCCTTGCCTCCTAACAGCATTTTTAGCTATAGCAACCCCATGACCCAATCACATTTCCCCAAAAGATCTACCTCTGAGAGCTGAGAATTTGGGAGGACATTCTAGACCTAACCCACAGCAGTGGCACGAGTTTTTCCATTTCACATAAATTACTTTAAACTTTAGTAATATGATGCTTTCATTGTAACTTTAGCTTACTGATCCATCCAGACTCCAGAAACAAAAACCAAAAACTGCTGATATTTAAGAGATTTCTGGACATTCCACTTATTTTCTTGGTAGCTAATTCAGACTCTTTATTTGGCAGCCTTTACTTGTTGAGTGCCAGACTTAGGAGATAACAACAACAAAAACAGATTCACAGTTAGATTTAACTTCCAGATAAACAATTAATAATTTTTTGGTATAAGAAATTTGCCATGTCATTTTTCTCTGTGAATTATTTGGTACATACTTATACCAAAAAATTATTTTTTCATTTATTGAAAATCCAAATATAACTGGATATCTTGTATTTTATCTAACAGCACACCTTGCTTAGATCCCTGCCCCAGTAGCTGCAATAACAATACTTTGTGTGACGCAGTCTGCTGTTATGTTCTCACTGCTATGCTCATGTGCTGAAAATGTATCCTTGCACAAAACGGGTGGCTTGGTCTCTATAAAGCCACCCACTTTCATAGGTCCTGTAACTTCCAAATTTGCACCTGGAAACTAGTCTTCAGTTAGCTGCCTCAGTGATTGCTGCATAACATAAATCAAATAATACCACGCCACCCCTTAAAACTCTGCAGTGGATTTCTGTGAAAATCTAGAGCATCATTCATATACAGTCATCTATAAATTCTTATCTTACTTGGCCACACTAACCTCATGGACCTCTTCTCTGTCGTCTCTACATGATTCACTTGCTCCAGCTTCAGAAACTTGTGGTTGCTCCAGGAGCATGCCAACCATGATACTACCTATTTGCACCTGCTGTTCTGCCTGAATTGCTTCTCCGGTTCTTTGTATGGCCTGCTGCTTTAGTTTCTGTGGTCACTGTTCAGATGTCTCATCAGCAATTCCTTTCTGAACTACTCAGCCTCAGAGAGCTATCATTCCTCTTCCTTCATCACTTTCTAGCATATTATTTTATTTTATTTTATTTATAACACCTCTCACCACTCAAAAATGATCTTGCTTATTCTTGTGCTTGTTTAGTCAGTGTGTCACCTTCCTCCTAAAGGAAGTGACCTTCTTGAGCCATTTGACTGTTATGCACCGTATTTTTCAACATAGCTCTAGGACACAAGAGCAGAGCATCTCTAAAGTGCCTTGTGGGAACTCTGTAGATAAGTGAAATAACCCTGGTAAGTAAAGATGATATTTCCCTGAAAGCAGGTTTAAGTAGGACTCTTAAAAGGCAGACCCTGCAGTGAGGATTTGTGTATATCTGATCCTCCTTGGAAATACTTCTAAGAAAAGTAAGAGAGAAGGAAAGGAAGAAATCAAACAAAGGGAAGTGGCCTCTCTTAGTTACTTTTCTCTCATTGCTGAGACAAAATACCCGACACCCAAAGTTAAGGGAGGAAAGATTTCTTTGGCTCACAGGTTGTAGAGGTTTCAGTCCACAGTCGACTGAATCCAAGGTAGGGTGGCATGGAACACAGGCAGAAGGCAGCAAGGCAAGCAAGAGAGACCTAAAAGCCTCTCTCTGTTCCTTATATCTTATCCGGGCTACCTGCCCATTCTCAATCCTAGCACCCTTGATCCCAGCATCATCTCCTTGATCCCAGCAGAACCAGGCCAAACTGATCAGTGGACTTAACTTAGTAATCACACACTCTAGATCTAGCTCCACCTATGACTACATGAGGCTTTGGGGGACATCTAGAAACAAACCATAACAGGGCCATTTGAGATTAAGTCTCAGCCCAAACCTGATCTCCCAGAAGATGAGAGCACCCATGGGAGCTGAGTCTCATCCTCCTGCAGGTAATCCTCCTTCAGCCATTGGCTGAGGGGTACCCTGGAAATATGTTAGCTCCTGGGATTTTAGGCTCCCAGTACAAGATGAAACAGTTCCAGGAATTAACAGGTAGTTGTGTGATGAAGGCTTCCAGAAGATGTGAGCCACTGGGGGCAGGCAGTATAGAAGCTGAGGAATGGATCCATAGGAATTAACATCCGAGGAGGTTTGGGTGGTTTCAACAGCATCTGCTACGGCAGGACTGTGACAGGAGTCCAGAAGCCTGGCCACAGCATATTGACAGGAGAGTTTGGCAGTCTTCATTGCTAAAATGTTCCTAAAGGTCAGCGGCAGCCTGGGAGAGAGTTGTAGTTTCTGGCAAGTTAAGGAGTGAGAATGGGAGACTCAAATCATACCAAGGGTCAGAGAAAAACCAAAGAGGCTTCAGTACAATGGTAAAACAGTATGAGCTGCTCTCTGGCTGGGGTTCTTTGGAGGCACAAAAGTAGAAGTGACTTCTGTCCTCTTGGGGCCTAGCATCTTCAGACAGACAGTTGTCAGTACAGGGTGAAGAGGCGGAGTATTGATAAACTGTCTAGTAAATGAATCTTTAAGAAAGAAGGAGCAGAAAGCAGTGCCTTCAAAGTTCTGGGATGGTGATTGAAGAAATTTGGAATATCTCTTGTCTTATAATGGAAAAGCTACTGGTCAAAATCCAATAGAAATATCTACATGCTCCAAGGAAATTGTCCCATAGCGCTAATGTGGGTCTAATCTTAAAAAAATTCCATGGGATATATATATTACCTATCAGAATGTATTAGCCATACAGGATGAAGCCACACTGAAGAAGCATGAAAGAATTAATTTAAAACACTGCTATGTTTTATGATCTCTGCTTTTATAATTGCTATAATCCATCAGTTTAATATCATCATGAAAATTTTAATAAATCATAAAAATTGCATTTGATAAGACATGGATAGCATCCTAGGCTATGTACTGAGTCTCATTAATTTATTAGCCCATTTGTTTGAAGTTGATTAAAACTGAAGATTCTCTGTATGCTAGATAAATGGCTTTGGATGGAATTTTCTCCAGGGTTCAACGAGGAAATCCTTTCTAGGCTGAGCTCAAATTTAGGAGATTCCATTTTGAAGCACTTCCTTTCTCTGTTCTATTAGGACACGCCCAATAACACCGCCATAATGGAAACCACATACTATACATCCCAAGCTATATGCAAGTACCTACCAAAGTTACCTTGGTTACAAATAATATAAACATCTTCAAGGCAGAAATTATTTGCAAGGACATTTATAGAATTGAGTAGAATGACTTCTTTGACCTAAAACAAAAACAAGAACAAAAACAAACAAACAAAAAGAACACTCAATCCAAACTAACCAAAGTGTGGGTCATTGTCTTTAGAAATCAATTTCCTAAATTATCTCTTAGAAAACTTTGGTCTTTCTTTTTATCAGTTATTACTAGTTCATGATGCCAACTGTCCAAGAAAAATCACTCTTGGTTTATACTAATCAAACTATTTTATAATGGCTATTATAAAATATATTTTCCTTTTGTCCCCTGTGCAATTAGATTTGTGCATCTGGCTTATTTACAATTGTGTCAAATCATACATGTTTTAAAATGAGAAGTTTGTTTGTTTGATTGATTGATTTTTTTGGTGCCGGGGGTTGAACTCAGGAGCTTGTGCTTTCTAGGCAAACACTCTAACCATGGAGCTAAATCTCCAGTGAGAATTGTGTTTTACAATTAATAAAATTAATAAAAAATATATGGAGACCTTAAATATTATTCAAAATTAGAGAACAATGAATTAAGCAATCTGGCAGCACCAGAATTACCAAGGCTGCACAGAGACAGGACTTATAAGTCTCTCTTCCTTCCCGGGACGCAGGCAAGAGTGCAGATTCCACAAGATCGGGGGGCCTTATCTGTCCAAATGGAAGGGTACATTTGAACAAGAAATTTAGTAATACCTAGTAAAATTAAAGACAGGCAAGCCTATAAGCTCACCACCCATTTTTTTAGGCTATATCATCATGTAGAATTTCTACATATGTAACAGGAGACTAGGATGAGTATCTGTTCATTACAGAGTTATTTGTGTCAACAGAAAACTGATAACAACCTAACTGTACTTCAACAGGAAAAAGAAGTTAACTGTTGCATATTCATAAAATTAAATACCATGATGCAATAAAAGAGAAGATATAGATATATATAGATATATATAGATATATATATATTTGATCAGTAGTTAAATCTAAAATCAATATTGGCTTAAAGACAAATGGATAAACACTGTATTATAGATTTTATGTAAAATACATTTTATTAGTTAAATCAAGTATGTAAAAGTATAAAATAACATTGATACATACAAAATTTGTAATAGAATTTAACTTCAGAGTTGGAGAATGAGAAATGATAGTGTGGAAGAGAATGGGAGTATCAGTTTTATTTTAGGGGTTATAAAAATATGAATTGAATATTATAAAAATGTTAGCATTCGTTTCTCCCCATGGCAGGTGTATGTGTGTTTATTATCCTTTGCATTATTCTGCAGTCTTAAGGTTTTGGAGTGAAATAATTAACATGAAAGCAGTAGTCACCCTTAAGTAGAAAAATAAAGGACATGAACAAGGAATTCTTAAACTTTCATTAATAAATGCAAATTAAAGAATCAATAATTTTACATGTAAGACTGTTGAAGATTAAAATGTACGATAACATCGATGACTTTAGAAATTATAAGGGAAGTGTGACCTCTCCAATACTGTTAAAATGAAAGGGAGCTTTTACAATACAGTATTTCATTAAGAGGATTTGACTGTATATTAATGAGAAATAAATTAAAACTGAAATCACATTGATCTAACAATTCTTTTAGAAATTTATGTTATAAAATACAAGAAATCTATAGGGAAGTATAACTTTGTCACATGAAAGTATGATTGAAAAATACAGAAATGTTTAAATTTAAAGGAAAATTATTACAGTGAAGACACATTGCCATTAATCCCCCTCAGAATACTGTCCCTTGCTTCAAACACACTAATTCCACTTTCTGAAGCATTTCTGGAATTCCTCTTATGTGAGTGCTTTTAGCTGCAGTGTTGTGGCTGTCTTAATGTCCGGAATTGATCCAAAACATCTGTCTTTCAAGTTCATGTCCTCTCGACTTAGGGGAAAAGCTAGAAGTTGCACGGTGCCAGATACAGTGAACAAGGTGAATGAGGACACACCATAACGTCTTTACAACTCTAGTATTCACTGTTTTTTTGTTCACACTTTGTAAAGACCCTCATGAAGGAGGACTTGCAGAACTACTTCAGAAAGTGGCAAGAATGATAGAATAAGTGTGTTCAAATAAAAGTGGAATATTTTGAGGTGGATTAATGTTAATGTGTCTTTTACTGTAATTTTTTATTTGTACATGTACTACATTTATTGAACCATCCTAAAATGCTTAGCAATTAGGGAAGTGCTTGAAAATTTCGGGGAATGTATTGAATAATAGAAAAAAAAAGTTGAATGTCTGTCTAAGGGATAGAGAATAGGCAGTACAAGCCTGGGGAAAGATAGGAAATTTTCATTATAGGTATTTTTATAAAATCTGATTTTTAAAATCAAATACATGCATAGTTTTGGAAATAACAGTTTTTTTGAGTTATAATTTACATATCATACAGTTAACCCTTTATAAAGATACAATTTAGTATAGTCTCAGAGTTATACAATATCACTCTTACTCAAGTTTAGAATATTTTCATTATTCTGAAAGAAATCTTATACCCACTAACACTTAGCACTCCGTATCTTACTGCTCCAGGAATCAGCAACAATGAATATATTTTTTATCCCTACAAATTTTCCTATTCTGAATCTTTCATATAAATGGAATTATATAATATGTTGTCTAGATTCTTTTACTTAGTATGTTTTCAAGGGTTCATCCATGTTATAGTACATTCTTTTTGTGACTACATAATATTTCATTATATGAATAGATCCTATTTACCTTATCATTTGCCAGGACGATGGATGTTTGGGTCATTTCCACTTTTTGACTATAATGAGTAGGCTATTGTTAACATATATGTATAATTTTTTTTTGTGTGTGGGCATATGTTTTCTTTTCTCTTAGCTATATATCAGAGAAATAGAATTTCTAGGTTACAAGTTTTTAAGTGTTTAACATTTGAGGAAATTTTTGTTTTTAAAAAAGGTTGTACTATTTTACATTGCTACCAGAAAGTGGTATGGGGATTGCATTCTCTCCAAATCTTTGCAACACTTCTTCTTATCTGCTTTTTTGATACAACCATATTAGTGGGTGTGAATTGTTTACTTACTGTGACTTTGGCTTAGCTAATGATGTTGAGCATCTTTTCATATACTTATGCCTTTGACAACTTATATTGACGACTTACCTTTTTTGTTGAAATCTCTGTCTAGAACCTTTGCCATTTAAAAATTGAGTTAACTTTTTATTGTTGATCTGCAAGAGATTTTATATATCTTGAATATAAGTTGAATAGACCCTACTTGTAGCAAATAGATAACTTGAAAATTTCTCCTTCTCATTTTGTGGGTTCTTTTCATATTCTAATGGCATATTATGAATAATAAATAAAACTTTTTAACTTCGATGAAGTCCTGGATGCCTTTTCTTTTTCTCTTGTTCCTTACACTTTTGATGTCATATCGGAAAAGATTTGCCTAACCTGAGTGTGTGGCATGCACACAGCTGTAGCCCTCACATTCTGGTATACTGAGGCAAGAGGATAGTGGATTCAAGCCCAGCTTGAGTGACTTAGTGACTTAGTGAGACCTAGTCTCAGAGTCTCAGGAATGCAGCTCATTGGGAAGATCCTGGGTTCAATCCTCAGTACTGCAAAGAAGAAGAAAGAGAAAGAGAAGGAGAAAGAGAGGAGAAAAAAAGCTTTTCATAACAGTGATTATATCGGCTATGTTTTCTTCTAAGAAATTTAGGTCTCATTTTGGTTCTGCCTTCTACTTTGAATTAATGTTTTTTATTTTTGTTTTTACCAAGAACATGTATTAGTACATTGTATACATAATGATCATAATCAACATGGCTATTTTGTACCTGTACATGATGTATCTTGGTTTTCCCCCCTCTTCCCCTCCCCTCCCTTCCATTCACCCACCCCTCCCTATTTGCAACAAGTTTATTTACATTTTTCCCCTTTCATCTTTCTTTTCTTTTAACCTTCCTTCTTTATCCCCCTTTTCCCTATCCAGTTCTCCTCTCTTTTTTTTTGTTTTTTTGGTGCTGGGGATTGAACTCGGGTCCTTGTGCTTGCAAGGCAAGCACTTTAACCACTGAGCTAAATCCCCAGCCCTCTCCTCTCTTTTGAATACTATCTTTTTTTTTTTTTAACACAATATCTATTATACCCCTTTGTCCTTATTTACACTTCTGGTTTCTCATATCAGAGAAACAACTTGATGTGTACTGGTAAGTGTCTGATTTATTTCACTTAAGAGTATGTTCTCAAGGTACATCCATTTACTTACAAATGTCTCTAGTTTGTCCTTTTTTATGGCAGAGTAGTACTGCATTGTGTAAAAAAACCACATCTTCTTTAGCCATTCATCAGTTGTTGGGCATTTAGGTTGTTTCCATGACTTAGCTATTACAAATTGTATTGCTATGAACATGGTCGTGCATGTGTCACTGTGGTATGATGATTTTAATTCTTCTGGGAAGATACCAAGCAGAGGAATAGCTGGGTCAAATGGAAGCTCTAGTTGTAGTTTTCTGAGGAATCTCCACACTGATTTCCACAGTGGTTGGACCAGTCTACATTCCCACCGACAGTGGAGGAGGGTTTCTTTTTCCCTACAGCCCCGCCAGCACTTGTTATTGGTTGATTTCTTGATAATAGCTATTGTTTCTGGAATGAGATGGTATCTTAGTGTTGTTTTGATCTGCATCTCTGGAGTGATCAATGATGTTGAACATTTTTTCATATATTTATTTGCTACTTTTATTTCTTCATCTGAGAAATGTTTATTCATTTCAGATGACCATTTTTGGATAGGGTCTTTAAATTTAGGGGGGTTGATTTTTTTTTTTTAGTTCTTTGTATATTCTAGATGTTAGACCTTTGTCTGAGGGACAGCTGGCAAAAATTTTTTCCCAGTCTGTGGTTTTTCACCCCACTCTATTAGTAATTTCTTTGGCTGTGCAAAAGCCTTTTGATGTCCCAAGCATTGATTCTTTGTATTGTTTCCCGTGCAGTCTGGGTTCTGTGGATACATTTTTTTCCAACCCCTATGTCTTCGAGAATTCTTGCTATTTTATTCTTCAGGAGATTTAGTGTTTCTGTTTGAATGTTTAGATCTTTGATCCACTCTAATTTTAGCTTAGTGCATGGTGAGAGACATGTATCTAGTTTTTGTTTTCTGCATGTGGTAAGCTAATTTTTCCAGCACCATTTGTTAAAGAGGCTATCTTTCTTCTAGGGAGGGTGTTTGGCTCCTTTGTTGAAGATGAGGTATTTGAGTGTGTTTGGAGTTATTTCTGCATCTTCTAGCCTGTTGCATTGGTCCTCAGGTATGTCTTTATGCCAATACCATGCTGTTTTTATCACAGAACTTTATAATATAATTTCAAGTCAGGGACTGTGATGCTCCCTGCCTTATTCCTGTTGCCCAGAATTGTTTTTGATATTCTTGGTCTCTTCTGGTTCCAGATAAATGTCATGATTGCCTTTTCTAATTCTGTGAAGTATGTTATTGGTATTTTGATTGGAATTGCATTAAATCTGTATAGTAATTTAGGAAGTATGGCCATTTTCACTATGTTCGTTCTTCCTACCCATGAACATGGGATATCTTTCCATTGTCTGAAATCCCTTTCAATTTCCTTTTTGAATGGAATTCTGAAAGGAATATCTTCTGTTATTTCTTTCTCAGTGTGTTTGTTATTGGTATATAGGAATACTGTTGACTTTTGGGTGTTGCCTTTGTATCCAGCTATGCAACTGAATTTAGTTATTAAATATAGAAGTTTTTTGGTGGAATTCTTGGGGTCTTCTATGTAGAGTATTATGTCATCTGCAAGTAATGATAGTTTAACTTCTTCCTTTCCTATCTTTATTCCCTTTATTTCTTTCTCTTGCCTGATTGCTCTGGCTAATATTTCTAGAACTATATTGAATAATAGTGGTGATAGTGGACAGCATTGTCTTTTTACAGATTTTAGTGTGAAAGCTTCCAATTTCTCACCATTTAGTGTGATGTTGGCCATTGGTTTGTCCTAGATGGCTTTTATCAGATTTATTTATTTTGTCAGATTTAGATATAGACCGTCTATTCCTAATTTCTGTAGGGTTGTTTTTTAAAATCATGAATGGGTGTTGGATTTTATCAAATGCTTTTTCTGCATCTATTGAGATGATCGTATGATTTTTGTCTTTGATTCTGTTGTTATGGTGTATTACATGTATTGATTTGTACCTGTTGAACCATCCCAGCATCCCTAGGATGAATCCTACTTTGTTGTAGTGTATAATCTTCTTGATAATCCGTTGCATTCCTTTTGTTAGTATCTTATTGAAAATTTTTGCATCTATGTTCATTAGGGATATTGGTCTGTAGTTCTCTTTTTTGGTGGGATCTTTTTCTGGTTTTAGTATCAGGGTAATACTTGCTTCCAGGAATGATTTTGGAAGTACCACTTCCTTTTCAATTTCGTTAAGGAGTTTGAGGAATAGTGGTATTAGATCCTCTCTGAATTTCTTGTAGAATTCAGCTGTGAAGCCGTCAGGACCTGGGCTTTTCTTTGTTGGTAGGTTTTTAATTACCTCTTCAATTTCAATGGCTGATACTGGGTTATTTAGAATATTTATCTCTTCTTGATTCAGTTTTGGTAGTTCACATGTTTCTAAGAATCTGTCCATTTCTTCAGTGTTTTCCATTTTGTTTGCGTATAGGTTCTTGAATACGTGCTCATGATCCTTTGGATTTCCACTGGGTCAGTTGTGACTTCACCCTTTTTATTTTTTATTGCATGGATTTGGGTCTTTTCTTTCCTTTTTTTGATAAGAGTATCTAGGAGTTTGTCTATTTTATTTATTCTTTCAAAGAACCAACTCTTTGATTCATTGATTTTTTGTATTGTTTTCTTAGTCTCAATTGCATTAATTTCAGCTCTGACCTTAATAATTACCTCTCTTGTATGAGCTTTGTGTTTGATTTGTTCTTCTTTTTCTAGATGTTTGAGGTTCAACATTAAATTGTTTATTTGGGCTCATTCTGTCTTCCTAATGTGGAATTCAATGCAATGAATTTCCCTCATAGTACTGCTTTCATTGTATACCATAGGTTCTGGTATGTTGTATCAGTGTTATCATTAAACTGAATAAATTGCTTAATTTCTTCTTAGTTTCTTCTGTGACCTAACTGTTGTTCAGAAGGATGTTATTTAGTTTCCGTGTGTTTATGTGGTATTTTTGTTTTCAGTTACCATTGAATTCCAGTTTCATTGCACTGTGTATGGTCTGATAGTATGCATGGTATAATTTCAGTTCTCTTACATTTACTTAAGAATGCTTTATGAGGTAGTATGTGGTCTATTTTGGAGAACGTCCCATGTATAGCTGAGAAGAATGTGTATTCTGTTGTTGTGGGGTGGAACACTCTGTATACATCTGCTAAGTCCATTTGTTCGCAGATTTGATTCAGTTCTGATATTTCTTTGTTAATTTTTGTGTAGTTGATCTGTCTAATTGTGACAGTGGGTGTTGAAGTCTCCCATTATAAGTGTATTAGTATTTATTTGATCTTTCATGTTCCTTAATATCTGTTTTATGTAGTTAGGTGCACTGATATTTGGTGCATAAATTTTAATAAGTGTTATTTCTTCCTCTTGGAGTTTTCCCTTGAGAAGTATGTAGTGACCTTTTTTGTCCCTCTTGTTCTGTTTTGGTTTGAAGTTCACTTTGTCTGAGATTAGGATAGCTACTCCTGCTTTTTTCTAGGTTCCTGTTGCATGAAATACTGTTTTCCATTCTTTGATTATCAGTCTATGAATTTCCTTTTGAGTTAGATATGTCTCTTGTATGCAGCATATTGATGTATCTTGTTTCTTGATCCATTTTGCTAGTCTGTTTCTTTTGATTGGTGAGATGAGACCATTTACATTGATGCTTACAGCTGTTATGTATTGACTTATCTTTGTCATAGGTCTTTTCCATTGTTTTTTCTGTGTTTTCACCTCAGTTTAACTGTTTGTCTTGCCCAGTGGATTATTATTTATTAGTGTCCTTGTAATTATAATTTCCTTTTTCCTTTTCTAGGACATCTTTCAAAATATTTTGTAGAGGTGGTTTGGAGGTCATGAATTTCTTCAGTTGTTCTTTGTCATGGAAATACCTTATTACAATTTTGAATTTGAAAGATAGTTTAGCCAGATACATTAATCTGGGTTGGAGATTATTTTCTTTTAAGGCTTGAAATCTTTTCCTCCAGGCTGTCCTTGAATTAAGGGTTTTTGTTGAGAAATCTGCTGTGATTCTGGTGGGTTTACCTTGATAGGTGATTTGTTTTTTTCTTTTCCTCTAATAATTTTCAGTATTCTGTTCTTTTGTTGAATTTCTGGAATCTTGATTATTATATGTCTTGGTGTAGATTTATTTTGGTCTTGGGCAGTTGGGTTTTTATGTGCCTCACTTATCTGTATGTCAAGTTCCCTTCTCATGCTTGGGAAGTTTTCTGTCATTATGTCTGTGAATAATTTTTTTAGCTCTTTTGTGATATCTCCTTCTTTTTCCTTCACTCCGATCAATCTTATGTTGTTCTTCTTTGCATCATCTTGCTGTTGTTTTGATTTCTCATAGTCTCTAGTTATTTGCAAGAAGTTTTCCTTTTCTTGGTCATGAAGTGCAGACCTGTCCTCTAGTTCTGAGATTCTGTTTCTGCTTTCATTTAATCTACTTGATATACTTTCAAGGCAGTTTTTGATTTCTTGGACATCTGTTTGGATCTGTTTCATTGGTTCCATTTCCTTCCTAAATTGAGTTGTCAAGTTTTCCATTGTTTTTCTAAGCTCCTCTGAATTTTCATATGTGTCTACTCTAAATTCTCTAAGCAGTTCTTTCATTATGATCATCATCTCTGTCTGTACTTGGCCAATTATTTCTAATCTGATGTTCTCTATAACCTCATCCATCTGTTTTTTAACTTCTGCTGCTATCATTTCTGAAAGTTTGGTTGAATTTTTCCCAATTTCCTCTCTTTTATCGTCCTCTGGATTTGTTCTGGGTGAGCTGGAGGTGTGGGGTTGTATTTTACTTCTGGGTCTCGTCATTTTCTTTGTATCTATATGTTTTTCCCCCCTTTTAGTTTCAGTGGTGATTTCTATATTTTGATTATGGGAGGTTACTTGAAGATAAATATCAATGCTTTGTAAGGAGAATTCTGTTCATTCAGTGTCTTCTAGGTATATGTGATTCTTGGCTTTTGTGGCTGTCTCAAGACCCTGAATTATGTTAATGATTATTACTTCCAATAATTACAGTATTACCATATGAGAAAGTACAACTGGTTATAACCTGTATGACACATTTGTTACACTAGTACTTTAGCAATAGCATCAATTACATTCATGAAATTGACCGACTGTGGTAAATATTAACTTTGTATCTTTAACCATAAGAGCAAGGTCAACACTATTATAAAGCAGAATCCAATATAAACCAGGAATTTGTATGTAGTGGGTATCCTGTTAGTAGAGTGGTTTTTACCCTGCTTGTGGTGGGGATAATGAGGGATAGGAAAAGGTAGAAAGGTAATGAAGAAAGTTCTAGTAGATGTAAAACTTAAATGGGATGTTATTTATACTTTGGGAAACTTGAGTAGATAGTTTAGGAAGAGTGAAAAGTGAAAGTAGTGGGTGAAACTATTTACTCATATGAAAAATGAAATGGAGAGAGAAAACGAAAAGAAAAGGAAAAATCAAAGCATTTGGTTGAGGAAGGAGAGATATGAGCAAGGCAGGAGTCAATAAAAGTAAAAACTAAAACAACAACAACAAGAAAGAATATGTAGACAAAAGAATGCATCAGTCAGGTAACAGGATGAATAAGAGAAAGTGAAAATAAAAGGAGAAACAAAACCAATATGTACATATATTATGTATACATACACATATAGTGAGATTTCTCTGATGGCCACTGCTCTGTGGGGGGTGCAGGGCAAACCTGATTCTATGCTCATTAGCCCTACCAAGTCTGCAGTGGTCAGTGCTGGGTACTATGTTGATCCTGACCTGCAAGCATGGAGTCTGGGGGCATTTGTCAGACTGCAGGTCTCTTGGAGATCTTTGTTAGCCCACCCTTGTCTCGTTATCCTTTATGTCTCTAAAAGTTTCTTTAGTGGTGTGGGTATCGTTGGCTTTACCAGACAGTGATGGCATGGATCAGAAGATAAATGAAAAAAAATGGAAAAAAAAACCCCAAAAAACCAAAACACTAATGAGAGAGAGGCAACAGTACTTTCTGTCCAAGGTGTTTCCCACCTTATTTGAATTTCACCCTGCTGGTGCACAGGCCGAGCCAGTGTGGATCGGCCACCTGGGAGGGTCCTGACCTGCCAGTTCAAGCCGAGGTCCAAAGATGGATCCTGCAGCTGTGTTCCCCCAGGGGGTGGAGCCAGTGCAGATTGGCACCCAGGAGTGTCCTGACCTGCTGGCTCCAGCCTGGGTCTGAAGATGGAGCCCACAGCTGTCTTCCCCAGAAGGAGGTGGAGCCAGCACGGATCGGCGCCTGAGAGTGTCCTGACCTGCAGGCTCAACCCTGGGTCTGAAGATCTACTTTGAATTAATTTTTTAAATGTTGCCTGAGGAAGTAGTCTAACTTCATTCATTTGTATCTGTATATCCATTTTTCTAGAACTATTTATTGAAAGCCTATTCTTTCTCCTGCTGAAGAGTTTGGAAACTTTGTAGAAATCAGTTGACCAAGCTAAGCTCATTGGCACACACCTGTAATTCCAGCTACTCAGGATGCTGAGGCAGGAGGATTCCAAGTTCAAGGCCAACCTGGGCAACTTAAACCTTTTAGAGCATGTCTAAAAATAAAATAAAAAGGGATGTGGATTTAGCTCAGTGGTAACGTGCTTATCTAGGATGTACAAGGCCTTGGGTCTAATTCTCAGTACCACAAAAGAAGAAAAAATAAAATTTTCTTACATTATGAGCCTATTACCATACTTTTATGATTTAAAAGGATATTGCTGTCTTTTAAACCAGATAGGAGCACAGAAACCTCTTTTATATTAATCATTGTAGTTGTCTTTAATCATGACTTTTTTTTTAAATGTGAATTTGAGTTACTATCTAGAATCCTTGCATTTCAACTTGAAAGACTTCCTATAGTATTTCTTTAGGCTGGCTCTTATATTGATGAATTCCTTGCTGGATCTTAACTTCTTTTTAATGTTTTGAAGGCTAGTTTAACTGCATGTAGAATTCTTCGTTGGCGTGGTTTTCCCTCTGCACTTTGAATGTGTCATCCCGTTGCCCATTGGGTCCATGCTTTCTCAGAAGAATTTAGCTGCTAACTTTTATTAGGATTCCTTGTACACGACGATTCTTTTCTCCTTTGTTGCCTTTGAGATTGTCATTTTACATGTGGCAAGCTGAGTTTGGTATGTTTGGATATGAGTCTCTTTGAGTTTATCCTATTTGGAGGTTTTTGAACTTCTCGGGCATGTAAATCAGTGTTTTTAAATTAAATTTGTCATGTTTTTAGTCACTATTTCCTCAAAGTTTTTCTGCCCTCCTTTGTCTTTTCTTCTGTAACTCCACCTACGTACAAGGGGTAATTGAAAAATACAGTGAATTTAAATTTTTTAAAAAGTTATTATAGTAAAAGACACATTGCCAATAATGAGCGAATGAGTGTGTTTGAAGGGAGGGAGAGTATCTTGAGTATTTTCAGTGGAATTAGAGTAATGTATCTTTTACTGTAATAATTTTAAGAATTTAAACAGTCACTATATTTTTTGATTACTCCACATTATTCAACCATTTATGGCAATTTCTGTCCAATAAAAACCTTATGATTCACCCTCATCCACCTTATTATGCATCTGGCACCATGCAACTTCTGGCTCTTTTCCAAAGTCAGAATGACTGTAAAAATTAAATGTTTTGAATTGATTCAGAACATTGAATTTGTCATCACCATACAACTAAAATCATGAAAGAGGACTTCCAGAACTGTTTCAGAAAGTGGAAGAATGGTGAGATAAGTGTGTTCAAAGTGAGGGGATGTATTTTGAGGGGGATCAGTGACAATGTATCTTTTACTGTAATAAGTGTTTTTAAAATTTTAAACATTTATCATAGTTTTTGATCACACCACATATGTGTTGATACACTTGATTGTGTTCCATATGCTATGTACATATTGACCCATTTTTAAGTTTGTTAGTTCTTTCTTCAGGCTGTTCACCTGTGCTTTTCAGCAATTCAACTGAAGTATTCATTCTGTTCAGTTTTTCAACTCCAGGTTTCAATGTAGTTCTTTTTTATTGTTTCTTTTTATTGATACTATTTCATGTGGTGTTGCTCTCATACTTTCCCTTAGCTTTTAGAACTTTTTAAAAAAAATTATAGTTAACTCCTTAATTTACATATTAATAGCTTTCACTGTGTCATTTCTATAAGTGTATAAATTGTGCTTTGATTTTATCTATCCTCTCTCATCCCCTTATCCCCTACCCCTTTCCTACTGGTCTTTCTTGTACTTGCAGGCTATTTCTGTCTATCTGTTTGTCTCTCTGTCTCTCTCTCAAGTTTCCATATGTTAGAAAAATATGTGCTACTTGTCTTTCTTTATCTGACTTATTTTGCTTCACATAGTGATCCATCCATTTTCCTGCAATGACACGATTTCATTTTTCTTTACAGTTGAATAGTACTCCTTTGTGTGTATATACCATAGCTTCTTTATCCATGCATCTACTGATGAACACTTAGGCTGATTGCATATCTTGGCAATTATGAATATTGCCACAATAAACATAAGTATACAAGGCTATGGTAGTTTTATTTTTTGTTCTTTGAAGCATTATCATACTGCTTTCCATAGTGGCTGTGTTAATTTATATTCCTACAGAGTGTATAAGGGTTCCTTTTTCTCCATATCCTTGCCAACATTTGTTATTATTGTTTTTGATAATAGCCCTTATGACTAGGATGAGATGGATAATCTCAGTGTAGTTTTAGTTTGTATTTCCTTGGTGACTAAAGATGTTGAGCCGTGTTCCTTATATTTATTGACCTTTTGTACTTTTGATACATGTTTGTTCAGATCCTTAGGTGATTTATCAATTGGATTATTTGTTCTTTTATTTGTAAAATTTATGAGTTCTTTATATATCCTTTGTCAGATAAATAGCTGGCAAGGATTTTCTTCCCACTCTGTAGGTTGTCTCTTCTGTCTGCCAGTAGTTTCCTTTGCTGTGATCCCATTTATCAATTCTTGCTTTTATTTACTGTACAGTTGGAATTCTATTTAGGAAATATTTCCCTGTGCCAATATTCTCAAATGTTTCCTCTATATTTTCCACTACTAATTTCAAAGGTTCGGATCTTATATTAAGGTCTTTAATACATTTGTTGGTTTTGTGTTGTTATTAGTACATATTTGCAGTACAGAATGGTTACAATCATTGTAGGGACTTGATACATGTACATGACATGTCTTAATTCTTTTTACTTCCCTTTCCGCTCTTCTCCTTCCTTTTCCCTCCATCTCTAGACCTCCTTCCATTTGCAAAAATTCTATCTCCCTGCTCCTTTTTATCCCTCCTTTATTTTGCTCTTCAAATTATTTGTGTGTTGAATTTCTCATATGAGAGAAACAAGGCAATGTTTAAGCTCGTGTGTCTGAATTATGTCACTTAACATTATGGTCTCAAGGTACATCCATTTTCCTACAAATAACTCAAATGTGTCCTTCTTTATGGCAGAATAGTACATGCTCCTTTGTGTATAAATACCACATTTTCTTTATCCATTCATCTGTTGATGGACATATAGGCCGCTCTCAAGATTTAGCTGTTATGAGTTATGCTGCTATAAACATGAATATGCATGTATCACTGTAATAAGATGTTTTAACTTTTTAGGAAGATATCTAGATGGGGAATATATAGGTCAAATGGAATTTCTATTTTAATTTTTTGAAAGACTTTCTATAGTAATTTCCACAGTGGTTGTACTAGTTTACATTCTTACCAACAATATAGAAGGGTTCCTTTCTAACTTTAGCCATACCAGAGTTTATTATTTGGTTTCTTGGTAATAGCCATTCTTTCTGGAGTAAGATGGAATTTCAACACTGAATTTGCGTTTCTCTAATAACCAGAAATGTTGTACAAACATTAAATGTATTTAAGAGCCATTTGTACTTCTTCTTCTCCTGAGAAGTGTCTATGCCAGTGATGGCAAACCTTTTAGAGCTTTCAGTGATAACAAACAGCCTGCTGTGGCACACGTGCCATAGGTTTGCCACCTCTGGTCTATGCATTTCATTTGCCTCTTTTTGATTGGGTCTTTTATTTTTGGAGGTCTGATTTTTCTTGAGTTCTTGGTATATTTTAGATATATTCTAGATATTAATTCTCTGAGGAATAGCTGGCAATTTTTTTTCAATTTTCTAGATTGTCTATTTTTTTGGTTGTGTCTTTTGCTGTGCAGAAGCTTTTTAATTTGATATAAGCTCATTTGATGAATCTTGATCTTGTGCAATTGAGGTTCTGTTCAGAATGTCTTTATTTATACATTACCTATGTCTTAAAGAGTTTTTACCTATTTTATATTCCAGCAGATTAAGTGTTTCAGCTTTAATATTTAGGATTTTGATCCATTTTGATTTATTTTAGGACGTGGTGAGAGATACAGGTCTAGATTCAATCTTCTATATGTGGATAGTCAGTTTTCCAGCACCTTTGTTAAAGAGGCTGTCTTTCCTGTGTATGTTTTGGCCCTCTTTGTCAAAGATCAGATGACTGAATGTGCCTGGGGTTGTTTTTGCGTCCTCTATTCTGTTTCATTGATCTACATGTCTGTTTTTGTGCCTGTATGATGCTGTTTTTATCACTGTGGCTTTGTATTACAACTTGAAATCTAGGACCGTGATGCCTCCTGCTTTGCTCTTGTTGCCCAGGATTGCTTTTGCTATTCTGGGTCTCTTCTGGTTTCATATGAATTTTAGGATTGTTTTTCTTTTGCTGTGAAGAATGCTGTTGGTACTTTGATTGGGATTCTATTACATCTATGTGTGAGTTTTGGTGTTATGGCTGTTTTGACAATATTGGTTCTGCCTGTTCTCTTCTGTTACTTCAAGAACAGGCAGAACCGATATTGGCACTGGTTAATTCCTAAGTTACTAATTTTTCATGAAGTTACTATGAATGACATTGTTTTTATAATTCTGTGGGTTTATTTTTGCTATACAGGAATGCTATCAATTTTCATGTGTTCATTTTTGCATCCTGCTACCTTGTTAAATTTGTTTCTTAGTACGAGGAGTCTTTTGGTGGGAGTTTGGAGTCTCCTATGTCATATGTGAATAAAGGATAGTTTAACTTCTTCCTTTCCTATATGTATCCTTTTTATTGCTTTCTCTTGCCTGATTGCTCTGACCAAAGTTTTGAGTACTGGGTCAAATAGGATTTCTATTTTCAATATTTTGAGGAATCTTCATATTGATTTCCATAGTTTTTGTGTTCCCAGCAGATAATATTAAGTGAAGTAAATGAGACACACAACCTTAAATGTTACATGAGAAACCCAAAATATAAAGAGCAAATTGAAAGATAGATAATAGGAAGTAGGGAGCTCTTTTTCAAATGGGAAGGGGCACGAGAGATGGAGAGGGGGGAAGGAGCAAGGGAAGGGGAATAGAAAAAGAGAATTAAAGAAAAAAAATGGAAATAGAAGTTTTGCAAATGGGAAGGGTACCATGAGTTGGAAGGAATAGGGATGGACAGGAGGGATAGGAGAAAAAAAAAAAGGATATGTTATGTACATATGGCAACTTTCCATGATAAATGTAATCATTATGTACTGCAAACATGTACTAAACAAACAAAATAAATAAATAAAGTTATGAGTACTATGTTGACCATGAGTTGTGATACTGGGCCTCCTTGTCTTGCTCCTAATTTCAGTTTTTCTCCACTTTGGCACATAATCACGGGTATGTAATACCCTCATTTATTATTTATAGCATTTCAGTTGCTCAATTATTAATTTTAATTTTTGAGTTTTATTATATTAAACAATGAGTATTCAACAGGAAAAATAAAAAATAGAGTATTGATTTTTTTGTATTTATTGAATATTTATAAAAAAGCATCAAAATTTTCAATGTTGACACTTACGGTATACAAAGTCTAAAAAAATAACAAGAGAAATAAATTCCTATGTGAACTACAATGAAAATACCAATAGAACTCCACAGCAAAAACGATCTTGACTTCAATTATCATGCCTAAGGCTGTCTTCACACATGACAACAACATGTTCCATACACATGTGTTGCTTACACTGACAGCACGTGTGTTTTGCTTTCCTGGCCATTTTGTAGGACATAGTTGGCATCTTGCTGGTTTTGGTGTTTTGTCAGGAAATTTTTTATTATACAATGTGTGGTGAAGAGGAACATAAAATATCAGTAAAATAAAGTACTAAATTTTTTATATGTATTGCACATTACATTTTATATGTATTGCATAAACATCAACACTTTCATATCAGTTGTATACTTGCTTACAAAACCTAAAAGATAACATCAGAAATAAATTCCTATATGAACTACAATGTAAATACTAACAAAAGTTTACCACAGAAATAATCTTTGCTTCAACTGTCAACCCCAAGGCAGTCTTCACACATGACAGCTGAAGGTTCCATGCATGTGTCTCACTTACACTGATAGCTCATATGTTTTGTTTTCTTGTCCTTTTTGGTAGAGCACAGTTGACACCTTTTTGTTTCTCCTGTTGTCATAATGGGTCTTTGTGATGCTGGACTTGCCTCTTCACCTGTCAGCTCACCAGTGTGTTTCACAATTTTTTTTTGTTTTGTTTTTTTTGTTTGTTTTCTTTTGTGGTGCCAGGGATCGAACTCAGGCCCTTGTGCTTACAAGGCAAGCACTCTAATCACTGAGCTAAATCCCCAGCCCCTGTTTCACAATTTTTTTACATAGTTCTCTTGAGCACTTGTTATTTTCTTTGTAAACTATCAAACTGTTTATCTCACACATGTTTAGAATTGAGTAAAACACAACCATTGACCAGTGCTTTGTGTTTTGAGTAACATCATAGTTGCTGCATAATTCATTAACAACGTCTGTTCTGCCTTTTCTTTTTGGTGCTGAGATCAAACTCAGGGCCTTGCACTTACTAGGCAAGCGCTCTACTGTTGAGCTAAATCCCCAAACCCCACCTTTAGTTTTGCTGTAGAAAGTTACCATCTCAGCTGGGGATTTAGCTCAGGGATTTAGCTCACTCTATGCTTGCCTTGCAGGGACAAGGCCCTGAGTTCTATCCCTGGTAGGAAAAAAAAAAAAAGTTACCATCTCAGGCTTCAGTTTCGTGGAGGTTTCCTTGTCAATATTTCCATCATGGTGCAATGTTGATATGTTGACATCAGCAGTACCAGTTTGTTTTTCTTTGCCATATATGAGGCCAATGTTATTATCTTTCTGAAATCCAAAGATTGTATTATACAGTTTTCTGTTTTGAAATTGCAAACATTTCATTTGAATTTTAGCTTTTTTCTTGTGTACAGTTCTTATGCTGGTCAACTTGTGCTCTGTTAGCAAATCTAACATCAGCTGGAAACTGGTAAATCAATTGTCGAATGTCACATTCCAATTAGTTTGGGAGATGGGAGCAACAAGCCTTTTCACAACATCATTTGTTTTATTACTATATGAATAAGGGTGTGGTGACCGAGTTCCAGGATAAACTTTTAATTTGAAAGTATAATGTCTTTGTGTCTACAAGGGCATACATTTTTCTGACATTTTTGTGACATATTTTGAAGGGTTTTTTTTGGGGGGGGCATATACAGGCTAAAGTTACAGTGGCCACGAAATGCTGCTAGGTGTTCATCAATAGTAATGTATTCAGATGGTGTGTAGATTTCTTGACAGTTACCCACGAATTGTTCAGTGAGCAGGTAGCAACCAGACTATCAGTTCTTTTTCTTTCTTGGTGGGTGCTTTACTCATCAGACCTCAGGCAGTTTTGAAGGAAACCAAATCTCCTCAGTGTTATTATTATTCTACAGACCTGAAGCCCACACCCGTAAGTCTTACACTCACAATTTTTTTACATTCCTTTGATATTAGCAAGATAAAGTCATGCTAAAAGAACAGCAAACTTACGTATGCTTTCAGTTCAGATTGTGAGGTATCATAATAAACACGTTCGTCTTAGCAAGAGGGGAAATGCAAAGATTGCTCCCTGTATCCTCCAGGTACAGCTCCTGAGATGCTCGGCTGGCTACTATAATGTGAAAGTAGAAATTTACAGCAGAAAAAGTACAGTAGAAAGATATAAAAGTATGTGATGGGTTTTTTATTCCCACCGTTATACCCTGAGGGTTTTAGTATGACGTTGACTGTGGGTTTACCATAAATGGCTATTATCAGACTGAGTTAAGATCTTTTATACCTATTTTGTCAGGTTTTTTTTTTTTAAATCATGAATGGATATTGTATTTTGTCAAAAGCTTGTCCTATATCTATTGAGATGATCGTGTAATATTTTTCTTTTATTTATTTGCTATACTATGTTTATTGACAAGAATGTTGTGCCCATGAAATGAAACCAACTTGTTCAAGGTGCATGATGTTTTTAATGTGCTGTTGAATTCAATTTGTAAGTATTTTATGAGAACTTCTGTAGAGAAATTGTTTTGTTTAGTGCTCTGAAATACTTAAGTAGTTGATTTAAAGTCTTTGGGAAATCCAGTGTTTTACCTTTCTTCAGGACAACTTTTGTTGACTCTTTTTTCCCCTTTGCATGGACAATGCATTCCCATTTATTTATATGTCATGAAATTTTAAGGAAGAAAACTCTGTATTTTAAACAATAATATATGGCTATTCTGAAAATCTGAGTTTGCCTCTCCCCAAGGTGTGTATTACATTTTTTTTCTTATTGTTTCTGTTTGTTTAATGAACCGTCTGAATTCTGTAAGGTCAATATTCCTTCCTTGGATAGCCACTGAGACCTTTGCTTTGTTAGCTTGCTGTGAATGATTTGACAGGGATTTATTTCTTCATAAGCTGTAAACTAATAAGTCTTCCAACCTTTGCTGATAGGCTCTGTGTGTGATTTGAAGGGAACTTTTACTCCTCTGACAGTTTATAATTTTGCCTTTCTGCTTGCAGAACATTTCAAGGTCACCTAGACGTCAGATAAGCCATCTAAGTATTTTTTTCTGGGCATGTACACAGCTCTCCCTATGTGCATGGGCTTCTAGGACTCCAGGAGTATGTTGGATTTTTTTCAAAATGCGCTACAGGCATCTATTTTTCAGATTTTCTTTGGATAGCCTTTGCTTTGTACCAATTGATATTGCTGATTGAGACAGCTGTGATGCTGAATAATTTCTCCCAGTTGGTTTCAATAAACACTTTTGGGATAGGCCTTTTTCTCATTGAGCAAGGTCTGAATCAGGTCAAATAAAGACAAATACTGCAATTAGAGAATTTCCAAGGAGTTGCCAGACAGTGAAAATAATGACAACCTCTGGAAATGGGGCTTTTTGGAGGCTTTTCACCCTCCCCTAAGTGGCTGCTGGGATGCTAGTTTTTTT
>PVJO010016370.1:0-42108 GCA_004026905.1 Hystrix cristata
GGAGACGGGCAGGTACACAGTGACATCATCAGCCAGTGTGCCAGGCACGGGGTGCGGCGCAGCCTCGGCTTTGAGGCAGAAACTACAGAAGGCCAGCGTTGCTCTTCCTTTTGGAACTAGAGAGAGAACAAATGCCCAGGACTCCCGTCCCAGCAAAGAGACAGCTGTGTCTGCCGCCCAGCAGGAAGACGGGAAGTGGCGCCTGTTCAGGACAGAGGCCCAGGCGGAGCCGGGTACAGAATCAGACATAGACACAACCAAGGCTGCCACAAAGGACCCGGCTAGGCCAGGTGGCCGCCCCTGTCACACGACACCTTCCCCTTGGGCCCCAGCCAAGGAGAGGGGGCACCTGGGACGCACCTGCGGGCCATGCTGGTGGCTATGGGGTTGGTCACGCTCTCAGCCATTGGGCTGGAGGCCTCGAAGGGCCTGGCAACATCTATGTGCCTGATATGGGAACCGTTCTAAGAGCAAATCCCCTTTTTTAATTTTTTTTTCACAGCGCTGGGGACAGAACCAAAGGCCTCATGCATGCTGGGCAAGCACTCACCACTGAGCCACACTCAGCTCTAGGTGCGAAGCCCCCGCCCCTCTGTCCCAGGCAGTGCCAGGCAGCAGTTTAAAAAATGGGAAATTGAAGTCAAGCTGGAATGCAAAGATGTCCAGCTGCACTTGGGACAGCTCAGGGACCAGACGAGCCAGACGCGTCCTTCACCTGCCTTCCATGCAGCTGGCGCTCAGACCCCCTCTCCACACCCAAGCTGGCCTTCAGGGAGCCCGTGACACCAGATGGCAGCCCAGAGGACCCTCTGGCGAGCGGCCTGGCCCCTCTGTCCCTTCTGCTGACTGCCAGAGGCAGGGAGAGGAGGGCGTGGATGCGGGAGCACAAGGAGGGGCCATGCAGAGCTATGCCATGGCCATCTCTGGTCCCTCCTGCGGCCTGAGGGACACCGGCTTGAGGAGGACACTCAAAAGCGAAAGAAAACAATGAAAACCAGAGCGACCAGCCACTCTTCACCTAAATAGTTTAACAAATACAAACATTTATGTAAGAAACTAAAGAGAGGCAGGGCGTGGTGGTGTGCGAAGCTAATCCCAGCACTTGGGAGATGGAGACAGAATCACTGAGAGTTCAAGGCCAGCCTGGACTACATAGCGAGACCTCCGTCTCGAAAGCCAAAACAACCACAGAGAGAATGTAAAAAGAATTAAAATGTCTTATGTACATGTACCAAATCCTGGCGGCGAATGTAATCATTATGTGCTGTTAACATGTACTAATAAAACAACGTTTTTAAAGGGAGCCAGTATGATGGCCTATTCCTGTAATCCTAGTTACTTGGGGGCTGAGGCAGGAGGACTGGGAGTTCAAAGCCACCCTGGGCAACTTAGCAAGACCCTGGCCCAAAATAAAATAAAAAACAGTAAGGGCTGGGAATGTAGCTCAGTGGTAGGGCACTTGCCTAGCTTGTGTGAGGCTCTGGGCTCCATCCCCAGTACTACAAAAACAAGATCAACAATGAAACAGAAAAAGGCAAAAAAAAAAAGAACCACAGACATCTATTGGCAGAACCCGGGGAGTTTCAAGGCTGCCAGGCACGGGACCGATATGCAGAACTCAACAGCATTCCCCCATGTCAACCAGAAAACAAAGACACCTTCCACAGCAACAGCAGAATAGAAGGCTTCTGGTCAGAGATGCACCAATTGGATGCAAAGATCCTCATGCTGAAAAAGTTAAAGCTCCATTAAAGGACATAAAACACCCAGATAAATGGAGACATGGACAAATCTCCATGGATGAGGTGTTCCAACGCTGTCCACACTAGAAGCGATGCACACATGTGCAAGGGGATGTGAGTGTGTGCGCATGCGCTGAGTGGCCTTCTAGGAGCTGGGTCCAGAACCCGTCTGCTATCAGGCCTAGGCGGAGGCTGCGTCTATGCAAAGGGCCATTTCCCAGGGAAAGCAGCCCCAGCCGCAGGTGCATCTGTCCCCTCCCATAAGCACAGGGCTGCTGTCTTCCCCAGACCCCGCTCCTCGCCCTCCTCGCCCTGTTGCACGGACGCCAGTGGGACTTCAGCCGTGACATTGGACACAGGCCCACCAGGCTGGTGGCTGTCAGGGTCTGCAGAGGGCATGGCTGTCACCCCCATTGCCGCCCTTCAGGACCCTTTCAGACCCCGATGACCCCCCCTGAGTTCACCTGCGACAAATACCAGCCTCAGGCCCTAACCCAGCCTCTCACCCTTCCCATCTGTCCCTGGGCCACAGTTTTCCTTCCTGTTAAGTGGAGTACTGGGGCCCCCATCTGGGCCAGAACCAGCACCAGTTGCCTCTGTTAGACCCTGGCTGCTGCTCCGAGCACCATCGTCGAACAAGGACCCAGTTGCAGGTCCAGGGAACCCTGCGTCCCCGTGACATTAACCGCAGCACCGCCTCTACCAGGACCTGAAGGGCACTCGGCTAAGCTTTCCCTTCAAGCCAGGCACAGGTCTGCAGCTTAGCCTGACCTGGGTGAGGGGCCACCGTTGCTACCCAGGCTGCCAGCCACCCTGCCAGTCAGGTGAAGGCCAGGCCTGGTCACCTGCCGCCTGCCTCTCCTCCCCCAGGCAGCTGCCCCAGGTGGACCCTGTCACTGGGTGTGGCTCCGCGTGCTGGCTGGGCCACCCAATCGTGGGCCCTTCTGAGATCAAACTCATGTGCAGCCAGGAGTGGTGGTGACGGCCTGTCATCCAAGACCTCTGGGAGGCTGAGGCAGGAGGATCTGTCTTGAGGTCCCACAGCCCCATCTCTGCCTCCCTCCTCCAGCTGACCACACTGACTACCGCCATTGCATCCTCTCTGGCAGGTGGAATGTGACTTAAAACCAGGCTGCTGGAGGTCAGGGGGAAAGCCACTTAACCTCTGTGTGCCTTGAGGGGATCCCAGTAACACCTGTACCCAGGAAGGCTGTGAGAAGGGAATGATCTAACCACATCAGTGGGCCCGATACAGAGTGAGTGGCTAAGAAACAGAAGCTGCTATTACTGTTAGTAGCACTAATAGTAGCAGTAGAAGTTTTTTTGGAGGCAGGTTCTATCTATGTATTCCAAGCTGGCTTTGAACTCACTATGCAGCTCAGGCTGGCCTTGAATTCACCGCAATCCTCCTGCCTCAGCCTCCCAGGTGCTGGGACTACAGGCGTGCAGCACCATGCCCAGCTAGGCACTGCTGTGAGCCTCTGGCTCACAGCACAGGGTCTAGTGTAGGGCAGATAGATGTTTGCTGAATGAATAAACGAAAGCAAAGTACTCCCAGAGGACCCAGTGTGCGTACATCGCAACTACAGATCCAGGAAACTGGACTGGTTTTTAGCATCTGGGTTTGTTTTTCCCCAGCAAATTTGCAAATCAGTAGTTGAAAACCCTTCTTTGGTGAGAGCCCACACACTCACCCATGTCCCCACCCAGGCGGTGCCCACACAGACCCTCCCACACACTGACAGTGGGAAAAACCCCTGTCCAGTCTGGAGCCCTGTTTTACCCAAAAAGGTTGGGATGCAAATCCAGCGTGGGCAGAAGAGACCGCCCCACCCACGGCCTGCAGGGCACCAGGCCAAGGGCAGAGGGAGGGCAGGCTCAGCCCATACCGGTATGATGACCAGCTTGGCCCTTGGCTCATCCCGGAAGTAGATGAGGCCTCTGTCCCCACAAGCAAGGCAGATCTGTCCAGTGTGGCACCCAGGAGGATCCAGGGACTCAAGCTCC
Organism: Hystrix cristata; assembly: GCA_004026905.1. Taxonomy (NCBI): domain Eukaryota; kingdom Metazoa; phylum Chordata; class Mammalia; order Rodentia; family Hystricidae; genus Hystrix; species Hystrix cristata. The sequence goes on from PVJO010016370.1 coordinate 3,750, forward strand.
TGGTAGAGACCCTCATGCCTCTTCCCACCCAGTCCTGCCAACCAAGAGCCGGATGGGCCACACTGAGGTCCCAGAGGTTGGCTGGGCAAGCCTGGTTCCCAGTCTGCTCCATCAGATCCCCCTCCTCACCTCTGCCACCAGCCTGGTCCAGGACCTCCAGGCTGGGGAAACGAAGCCCCTGGGGTTCACCCAGCTGGAGCACAAGTCAGCAGGAAAAGCCCTGAACTCACAGCCAGCCAGCCAGATCCGGGCTGCAGACCCCAATCTGCCACCACATATGACCACAGAGCAGCCACCAAACCTCTCTGAGCCCCGCAGCAGCGCTCCCCATGCAGAAACAGCACAGCCTCCAGCGTCCTCACCAGGACTGGACGGCACATGGTTGCTGTTTTCTGTCACCCAGCAGCGACCCCGTAAAAGCCGGGGAAGTGGACTGACAGGCTGGCCAGGGTGCCCATGTCCCACGGGGACAGGCGAGTTCCCAGTAGCTACCTAAGTCACAGGCATCGCACTCTGATTTCAGGGAATGTATCCCACGTCTACCCTGCATGTGCCTGGCATCCCTGAGGAAGTCCAGCTATTGGTCAGGCGAGGCAGGCACACCTGTAAGCAGAGCGGTCAGCCAAGTTTGAAGCCAGCCGTAGATACATAGGGAGACCCTGTCTCAAAAAAAAAAAAAAAACAGGGGCTGGGGATTTAGCTCAGTGGTTAGAGTGTTTGCCTTGCAAGCACAAGGCCCTGAGTTCGATCCCCAGCACCCCCAAAAAAAAAATTTAGTTGGCAAACACTGTTAGGACTTCAGGGACACAGCAAAAAGAGAAGAGTTCCATTTGTAACATGGTTCCACCCTGCAAAAAAAAGAAGGATGCAGACAGCCCTTCCACAGCGCAGACCTCTTGCAGGAGGAAGGAGGTTAGGAACAGGGGAGTGGGTGGCCCGGGAGGGACCCACACTGTTTACCATGTATGCTTCGCCCACGCAGCACCAATTCAAAAATACAGCCAAAATACTCTCAATGGCTTGAATTTGCTTGAAACAGAGGTGTTTGTCTTGAAGGTTTATTTTAGGCAACTCGGAGCAGCACAGCCCCTCCCCTCCCCGCGCCTGCCCCGGCCCCCTGACCTGGGGAAGTCCAGGCTCCCACCCAGCGCCAGGAACCCGCAGGTGTCCCAGACTGTGGGGCTCTGGGGCAGGCGGGGCGCAGTTTCCCTAAGTGACACTGAAACAACTGTGGAAAGGAAGGAAGGAAGGAAGAGAGGGAGGAGAGGGGAGAGAAAGGAAGGGATTTCTCTCGCAGGAAGGCGGAAATCCATCTTGCCTGGGTGGGGTGGGTATTCAGTAATTTGGGGCACAGCAGCAGGGACTGGCCCTACCACCTGCCGGCCACGTGGCCTCCACCTTCGCACCCGGGTACACACTCGGGGCGGTGTACCTTTGAGCCCAGGAGTGGGCAGAGTGTCCCACTGCCACCTTCCAAGACCATGGAAGGGTGGCCAGGGTGGAAACGAGCGGAAGCCGGGGTGCTCGTGTGTGGGCCTTTCCAGGTTAAGCTTCCAGGCAGCTCCGTCTATGCGGAGAGGAAACGGGCTTAGACCCCAGAGGGTGCCGGGTCGGTGGTGCACGCCTACAAATCCGGCTGCTCAAGAAGCTGAGGCACAAGGTCAAAAGCTGGAGTCAAGCTTACACAATTTAGTAAGACACTGTCTCAAAAGGGCTGGGGTGCACTGCAAGAGATGAAAAGGTGAAAAAGAGGGGCTGGGGATTTAGCTCAGTGGTTAGAGTGCTCGCCTTGCAAGCACAAGGCCCTGAGTTCAGACCCCAGCACCAAAAAAAAAAAAAAAAAAAGGTGAAAAAGAGCCAGGAGGTCACATGAGCGTGAAGACCCCTCCTGAGAGATGGCTGCTGGCGCCAGCAGCAGCAGCTTCAGTCCTGCTGGCTGCCTGGATCCTGGGCACGAGTGAGAGCCCCAAGCTGCTTGCCCACCACCCCAGTTCCTCGGTCTGATTCACTCCCGGTTCCCAGGGCCTCAGGAAGGTCACCTTCCAACCCACGTCCCCGGGGAGGCAGGCAAGGACACCACAATGAGATGCCGAAGTCACATGCACGTCCTTCCCTGCGACCAGAGCCCCAACACAGGAGCCCCAGGGCCCCACTTCTCAGGAGAGCTGCCCCTCGGTGCCCGGCGTCCTCCTGGGGCTGCAGCGGGGACCAGCAGGGCCCCTCCAGACAGAGCAAGGACTCCATTCCTGAGAGCCTTTTTAACAGGACCACTCAGGAAAGGGCTTTTGCTGTGCCCTGCTGTGAGGAGCGGGGAGGCTGCCGAGCGACGAGGGTGAGTGCCCGTCGCTCCTCAGTGACACCTTGTATGCAAACTGCCTCCTTTCACGGTCCTGTGCCTCACATGTGAACAGAAACGTGCAGAAGAGATGTGGAAGGGAACCAAGAACGGTCACCTCCCAAGAGGGAAGGGAATGACGGGTGGTCGGCAAGGAAGAGGGGACACGTTGTTAGCTTTTACCGGTAATTTTGACAGGTTAGCAAAGAACAGTGCAATGATTTCATTAAACCAAGTGTCACCCGGATCCCCCATTGGGACACATGAGACTCAGAGACCTGGCTTGTGTGGTCCTAGTCACTTCACAGGGATAATGTGACCTACTCAGGGCCGGGCAAGGATGAGGGATCTCGTACCTGCAGCCCTTTGAACCTCAGAGTGTTGCAGGCAAGTGGAAAAGTGGCTGCTCTCAGCCCACCAACCCACCCTTGCTCACGCAGTGACCCGAGGAACCTGTGTGGGACAACGCCCACACCGTGACAAGCAGGTTTCTGTTCCCTCCTTGCCAGGCACATGGTACGTGCCTGAGCCTTCACACCGTGCTACACCTCCAGTCCTTTTATATTTTTCATTTTAAGACAGGGTCTTATTAATGGAATTTGGGATCCTCCTGCCTCAGCCTCCCAGAGCTGGAATTATAACCATTAGCTATCAGATGCAGCTACTTTTTTAAAAAAATTATTTATCTAATAATACTGGGGATTGAACCCAGGGCCTCTGCACTAAGCTATATCCCCAGCTCTACTTATTTTCTACTTTAAAACAAGGTCTCACAAAGTTGCCCAAGCTAGCCTTGAATTTGCCATCCTCCTGCCTCAGCCTCCAGAGTGCTGGGATTACAGCAGAGTGTACCACCGTACCTCACTCAATTTCCACTTCTCTTATCAAAGAAAGCAAACCCACCCCCGAGGCTGGGCCAGGGCAGACCCAGGGCCAGGGCCAAGTTCTTGAGGGACTGACTGCCAGGGTATCAGGCCAGCTGGACCCCAGCCTTCTGGTCCCCATCAGCCATAAGACTCTGGACTAATTCCTCAGTCCTGAGCCCCTAAATCTACATTTATAAGATGAGCATGGAGGGGATTTTACAGTAAGTCCTTTCCTGCTCAATCTTCCACTAAACTACCCCAGCCTGCAGCCGGCAGTGTGGCCCAGTGGTCAGAACTTGCCTAGACCCTGGGTCCCATCCTCAGTACCTGGAAAAAACAAAAAGCAAAAGTCTAAAAAAACACTGATCTGCAGAGGAAGTGTAACAGGTTAATAATTCTCTTGACTGGGTTTGAAACGACCACAGAAAAGGGGAACTTTCTGTGCTTTTCTCTCCCCAGCAGAAGACAGAAAGCTAGAGCCCCACCTGGGCCTATAGTACAAAAGTTTCCAAAGCAGGCATTTGAGCTCCGTGATGTCAGGGCCGGAGAATAAGGATGTGGCCCAGCACCGGCCCCAAGGTGCCACAGGCTCCTCTTTCCTGCCACAGTCGCGGGGTCCCACCCCAGCCCCTCCACGATCCCACAGGCAGATCGGGGACCTGCCAGCTCCCTCGCTAGGCCAGAAGTCTCTTCCTCCCACCCTCCCGGGGCAGCACCCTGGCTGTCCCCATCCCTGGATCAACAGACCTGGGGTGGCCACTTTACAGCCTCATGAAGTGTTTACCTGTCTGTCTGCCCAGCCTGCCTGGAGCCTGGGCCACCTGCAGGCTAAGGACCCCATGCCATCGGGTGACCGCCAGGGGCCCAGACAGGATGCTGGAGGCGGTCAAACAGGCCTCCCTCTCCTGCCTGGGGACCCTGGACTGGACACATAGCTGCACCGGCTCTGAGTCACCTTCTGTTAAAGGGCAGGTGGGACAGTCCATGCAAGGGTGGCCTGAGAAGGGGACAAGAGTCGCGTACACAGTGTGCAGCAAGTGCTCACAAAGGCTCAGAGGGCAGAGGTGCACTCATGGTGGCCACCCCGTGTCACAGCTTGATGTGTCTCCGTAACAAGCTGTCTGTGCGGGGAATTCAGCTGTCCCCGCAGAGCCTCTTAGCTCCAGGCTCCAGACGCGCACCATGAGCATCATCCTTGATGGCTGAAGAAATGATCAGATCCTTCGATCCTCAGTGTCCCCACCCTGAACACTGGGCAGCACCCCCCCAGTCTGGTAGCTGGTGCCAAGTTTTCTCCCACCACCAGAAAAACAGGTTTCCTCTGCAGTGCCCAGCGGGTGTTTTGTGTTGTCACATCCTAATATTGACACTAGGCAAATCAGCTGCCCTCTCTGTGCCCTGGCCACCTCTCCGGCCCTCTCCCACCTGCCCCAGGGCCACCTTGGCCCTCACCATTTGCACCCCTCCAGGACTCGGTCCCAACCGATGAGCCACAGGACAAAGGGGAGGTGAGGAAGCGGCCTTACGTGTCCAGTCCAGACCTACCGCTGGCTTCCTGGTGGCTGCCAGCAACAAAAGCCCCGTCCCAGAGAACTTCCTTGACACGGCTTGGAATTGTTATGGGCAGAGAGAAGTACAGGCCAGCTCTCATGGGCTCTGCCAAGTCTGCTGCAGGCAAGAGGCCATTAGCTGTCCAGAAACTTCATGGCTTCACTAAAAACACGGTGCTTGCCAGGGAGAGGGGATCCGAGCATGGGGCCCCTCTGGTGCCCCCGCCACTCACCCAGATGAGGACCCACAGTGACAGAGAGGACAGACGACGGCTAGCAGGAATTCTGGCTTCTCCCCAGCTCCAAGATCTGGGTGTCATTTTACCACTGTGTCTACACCCACCTTCGCAGGCACACAGCCCCTCCAACCTCCAACCTGCTCCCCACCAATCAGGGTCCCTACTGGGACCCTGGATGCTCATTTGATGTCATTTGATGTGTTCTCACAGAGCTGGCAGGTTGGTGTAAGTCAGCATACAAGTGCAGGAGACCGGTTCAGCCTTAGCATCTAGAGGCCACAGAAGGAGCCCTGAGGGCAGAAGAGTAGGTGGGGGAAAGGGAAAGCTACACCTTGAGACAGGGCAGTCAGGGAGGACTTCTTGGAGGCGGCGGCAGCAGAGAGAGCAAAGGGTGGTAATCCAAACACCCAGGGGGACTGGGCTAAGTGTGTTGCTCCACTGATCTGTTTTAAACCTCACATTATCCCATGAGAGACCTCACAGTATCCCTGGTGCTTATAGACTCATCAATGGTGAGGCTGGCTGTACAAAAAAGATCAACTATGCAACTACCAGGGAGGGAGCGGGTTATGGCTCAGTGGCCAGAGCTCACCTAGCATGCAGGAGGCCCTGGGTTCCATCCCCACTGCCGCAAAAAAAGATAAATAAATCAACTCGAAGACATTTTAGAAGATTGAGCCTGATGTGGTGGTGTGTACCTGTAATCTTTCAACTCTAGGAGGCTGAGGCAGGAAGATTACAAGTTTGAGCAGAGCTTGGGCAACTCGGTGATTTAACAAGATCCTGTCTCAAAAAATAAAAAGGCCTGGCGTTGGAGCTCAGTACAAAAACCCTGGGTATAATCCCCAGCACTGCAAAAAAAGAAAAAGATTGGTCACTCTGGATTTTCAGACGCAGGCTGAGCCCTCACATTCTGGAAGCCAGCCTGCCTGGCACACTGGACATGCTAAGTCAAAGAAAAGTTGGGGATTTAGTTCAAGTAGTACAGCGCCTGCCTAGGAAGTGAAAGGCCCTGAGTTCAATCCCCAGCATCAAAAAAAAAAAGTCAAAGAGCAAAAATGGAGAAAACTTGCTAACCTAACATTGGCAAGAGGATGGTACTAGGGTTTCACTAGGACTTGAGGGAGCCCCGCCATGTGTTTGAATTTGACCCCAATGCGCAACTTGGGGGGAGCAAACTTACCTGCCGGTTGTGTTCAGAGGCAGGGCCCTGGGAGGTGACTGGGATTAGAAAAGGCCACGAGGGCGGAGCCCGGTGCTTGGATCCAGGTGGCCCTGTAAGAGGGACTGAACCAAAGGAGACCCGCGCACACGGCCACTCCTGCTTCTTGGTGTGTGAGGTCCTCGCCTCCCACACACTCCGTCCACAAGAGGGCTACCAGCAAATGTGGCCTGCGACCCTACAGCTCCAGAACCCCGAGCCAAAATAAACCTCTCGTCTTTATCACTTTGACCCCACCTGAAGAATTGTGTCATTAGCAACAGAGAACGGCCCACGGGGCCAGGCGGGAATCCCCATTCCCAGTCTGAGAGTCACCGGGAAGGGGGAGGGGAAGGGAAGAGCCGGCTTCCGATGACCTGCCCTGTAGACGACACTTACAAGACAGCACCAGTGACGCCAGGACTGTGCCGCTCCCAAGAACCCCCTCCCAAGGCTGCCCCAGGTTAACTCGGTTTCACGATGAGGTCAGGCTAGCCTCCAAGTTGCAGTCCTCCCGCCTCAGCCTCCAAGTGCGGAGATTCCAGGTGTGCACTAAGGTGTGCCCAAGTGAAGTGGAAAGAAGGTGAAGGAGCGCTAACTCCAGGAAAGCTACCTACACTTGGTACGCCTTTCTCCACACCGGCTGGGAGCCTGCCCAGGCGACGCAGCTGGAAAGGGGCCGCACGGAGAGCCTTCCTGAGACCTGGGCCTCAGTTTCTCCACCAGAGGTTAAGCACTTGCGGTCCTAGCGCGGGTCCGTTTCTGCCAACGTGGGAAAAGGTTGACCACCGATCCTGCGGGGGGCTGCAAGCCAGGCCAGTGAAACAATGTTGCAGGAGCAGCGAGGACAACAACAACCTCACGCAGGAGACGCTCATTCGCTGCACATTAGAGCCGCAATTCATGGTTTACAAAGGGGCGCAACCAGCGAGGCAGACCCGACTGCGAACGTAACCAACTAGGGAAAACAACTGGGGTGCCCCGCGCCCGCGAGGCCCCGCCCCGTGCGCCCCCGGCCGGCGCCACCCGCGGGTCACCTGCGCAGGGTCAGGGACAGCTGGCGGCCGCGCCCGCTCCCGGCGCGAACTCCTCATCAGGACTTTCCTTTCCCGCGTCCCCCGCTAGGGCCGCTCCTGCCCCTCCCCGCAGGTGTGTGCCCCGCTGCGAGCGGGGACAAGTGCCTGACGCCATCTTCCCTCTTTTAGTGGACACCAGGCTGTGCCGGTGCCAGTGCGGACCCCGAGGTCGGAGCCCCGCACCCGAGGCTGCGCGCGAGGACGTGCCGGGCGGCGGGGCGCGCGGGGCGGGACGCAGCGGCCACCCCACGGCCCGGACGCGGACACGGAGGCGCGGATGGCGCGACCGTGGGGTGGGAATCTCGAGCCCCCAGCCTGAGCTAGGACGCGCCGCGGCGAGGGGGGCTCGGGCAGGGGCCTCCTCCCAGCGCGGGGCCCGGCAGACGGGCGCGGGGGTCGGAGATCGCAGGCAGGGACCGGGCGCGGACTCACCTCGCGGCGGGCGGCGGGGCCCAGTGTGCGGCGCCGGCCGGGACGCGCGCTGTCGCGGGAGGCGGGGCGGCCGCGCGGACCCGATGGGGCCCCGCCCGCGCGCCCCGCCCCGGCCGCCTCCCCGCCCCGGGAGCCTGGAATCCGCGACCCGCGGCCACGGCCACGGCTGCCGTCCGCGTTTGCGCCCTCTGCCTCCTCCTTGCAGGTGTGCGAGCCCCTGGTGCCCGAGCGCTGCTCTGCGCCCCGCGAGGAGCGTTTGTGGGTGGACCCAGCGCCCCATCCGGGAGAACAATTCCAGCCCTTCCTCCGGGCGGCCTCGCCTCGTCTTCAGGGTGCGCCTAGGAGCTGGCTGCTGTTTTCCTGCTCATTTTACCCACGCGGAAACTGAGGCTCAGAGAGACCCAAATGGTTTGCTCAGGCGTGAGGCCCTCGGTTCCCTCCCCAGCACCGAAAAGAAACAAAAATATATGCTCTTAAATAAAACAGATGGGGCCGGGGATTTAGTTAGCTCAGCGGTTAGAATGCTTCCCTAGCAGGCTCAAGGCCCTGAGTTCGATCCCCGGCACCAAAAACAAAAACAAAACAAAACAAAATTTAAAAGAAAACAGAGAAGAGGAAGCAGGGATATTGGTCTTTTGCTAATAGGAAAGGGACCAAGAGATGGAGAAAGGGGACAAAAAATAATAAAGAGGTGTTATATGTCCAAGTCCCAACTCCCCATGATGAATGCCACTACTGGGTACTGCAAATGTATAGTAATAAAAATGAAATCTGAAACATTATCTTCGGGCTCACAGATCTGGAAGTGAGGAGTCGGCTCTATCACAAAGATCAAACCCGCTCCGGCTCCGCCAACCGGCCGCCACACCCTCTCACGGTGGGCGTGACGGCCCCGCCCCCCGGGCCACGGGCGGGGGAGGGGCGGGGACGCTACCCCGCGGAGACCCCGGGGGCCCCAGAGGAGGAGAAATCCCGAGTCACAGGCCGGCTGGGAGGGCAGGGTCTCAGGTCCCCAAACCTGAGCCGGGGGTGCGCTGCAGGTGGAGGAGGTCGGGCCCGCGGGAATAACAAAGTAACAGTCGGGAGAACAGCAGAGCTTGTTTACTCCCGTCCCGCGCCCGGAGGGCGGAGGAGCAGGGTACTCGCCCGAGTGGGCGAGCGCGGTTCTTGGCCGCCGACGTGCGCTCTTTGTGCCCGTTCCCTCTGCGGAGAGGTCGGCGATCCTGCGGCTCCCTCGGTTCCCGTCTGCGAAATGGTCCTGTAGGGAGGGAGGGAGACCAAGCTGAGTGCACGGAGGTTAAACCTCCGACCCCCCGCTTCCCAGCGCTCTGTCCCCTTCCACTTTACACAGTCCTTCACCAGCGCCTGCCGATTCCTCCTCCCCCAAGCCCGGAGCCTGGCTCTCCCAGACTGCAGATAATAGCCACGGGGGTCTCGGGCCCGCAGTGGGGAGCCCCGCACCACAGGGGCCTCCCACCAAGTACGTTCTGCAGGTCAAACAACTGAGACCCACAGAGACTAGGCGGTGACCCAGGCCAGAAGGACCTGATGCGCGTGAGGATGTTGGCCGAGGGGTCCGGAGGCGAGGGCACAGTACCAGTCACACAGTAGGTGCTCAGTAATCACCCGCGGAACACACGCAGGGAGGAGGCCAGCGTGGGACAGAGAGGATCGAGGGCCCAGGGGAGGGGAGGTTGCAGTATTCACCCCCGAAGGTCCCCAGGCGATGCGCTGATCAAAAGGAGGAGGCGGGGCTTGGGGCTTGGGGACAGGTGCTGAGGCCAGAGGAGGATCGAGGATCGGCTGGAGCCAGGGAGAGAGAAGAGAAGGGAGAGAGAGAGAGAGAGAAAGAAAGAGAAAAAGGGCAGATAGAGGAAGAAGAGGTAAAAATCCATTTGAATAAGAAAGTGCTCGGCTTCCAGATAGTCCAGAGAGAGACCCTGTGTCAGTTGGCAATGATAACGATGGTCACAACAGCAATGGGGACAGCCACCATCTCTCAGGTCCCCAGACTTTCCCTTCTGTTATGTCCTCTGTTCCTTGTGAGACAAGCCCTGAGGGGCAGGAATGGCTGCACACACTGGTGCCTTTGCAAGAGGCAGCCCACAGGTGAGAGAGGACACGTGGCCCCATTTTACAGATGAGGAAACTGAGGCTCTGGAGAGAGAGAAGCTACTCACCAGAGACCACCCAGCCCAGGCTCCCCACTTCCCCAGCAGGGCCCTTTCCACCCTGCCAGAGCCACCCCCAAACCTCCTGGACCTGACTTCCTTCTTCCTTCCTTCCTCCCCTTCTCCTTTCTTCCTTTTTGGCACTGGTAATTGAACCCAGCGCCTCCGCATACTCAGCAAATGCTCCAGTACTAAACCACATCCTGGGCCCTTTTTGTTTTATTTTGAGACAGGATAATGCTTATTTGCACAGGCTGGCCTCCAACTGTGATGCTAGCTACTAGGGAGGCTGAAGCAGGAGGATTGCATATTCGAGGCCAGCCTGGGCAATTTAGCAAAACTCCATCTCCAAATAAAAACTTTAAAGAGGCCGTGGTGTAGCTCAGCAGTAGAGGGCCTGCCAGCACACACAGGCCCTGGGACCAATGCCCAGAGCTGGAGAACGAAGGGAAGGAAGGGAGACATCAAGATCTTCTGACCTGTTTGGGGCCACTGCAGTGTGGCTCCTGCTCCCCAGAGGACTGGGGCCCCCAGGGGCATTGGCCTTCACGGGACCCTGGGTTAGGTCCCCAGGCTTCCTGCAGGGGCCCGGCTCTTGTGCTGCCCACAGAGCTGGGGGAAGCACACAGGAAACCACTCGAGTGGTTACTCCTGGAGTCGGCCACGGGGGCTCAGGGGAGGTTGGCCCTGTTGTGCACAGTGCGCTACCACTGGGCACTGGATGCTGAGGCAGGACTAGGCCTGTACCGCTTAGAGAGCCACCTGGCAGTTGGGTGTGGTAGTGCATGCCTGTAATCCCAGCACTCTGGGGGGCTGAGGCAGGAGGATCACAACTTTGAGTCCAGCCAGTGTAACTTTGCAAGACTATCTCAAAAAAGATTTTAAGGGGGTAGATGTGGGGGTGCCAGGGCTGCGCATGTAGCTCAATGGCAGATTCTAGGGGGCGAGGCAGGGTGGTGTGGCCTGTGGCGTACAGTGCCCAGTGGGGCTCAGTGGGGCTGGTGGAATCCAGTGGGGCTTCTGTCAGACACTTCTCTCGGCTCCAAGGAGACCTTCAGGGACGAGAGTCAGTGATGTTAAGTTTTTTTATTTTTGGCTAAGTTCCCCAGGCTGGCTTCAAACTTGGAACTCTCCTGCCTCAGCCCCTTGACAAGCTGAATTTCAAGCTTACATTTGGCAAAGATTATTTGCAAAGGTTAAGGGCGGCCTTAGGTGCTCCAATGACATCTCTTATCCACAGAGGCTGGTTTAGTGGCCCAGGCTTCGTCTTCCTGGGCCATCCCCAGGGCCGTGGGCCCAGGCCAGCAAGCAGCCTAGCACATAGAGGCCCCGGCCCCTGCAGCAACTCCAGGTGAGCCCAGGCCCTGGCGGGGCTGCCCAGCCTCCCCTGGCTGTGCACCGGGGCCCTGAGAGCAGGGCTTGGTGGGGCACCGAGGAGGACAGAGAGCCGAGGCCAAGCCCAGCACCTCCAGGGGTGGGGACAATGTGTCCAGAAGCACGTGGCTGGGCCACAAGGCAAGTGGTGAGAATGGAAGTGGGGAATTGGTGGAGTCCAAGAAGCACCTTGAAATAGCCGTGGACAGTGGAGGCGGCGGCAAGGTCACATGCTCTCCAGACTCACGTGTCTGTCTCCCTCTTAGCTGATGGCTAGTCCCCCTCCATGTGCACAGGAGCTCAGAGGTGCCTCCTCGGGGACCAAGCCCGGGGCTTTCACACTGAGGTGCATTCCCAGCCCTTTTTTAATTTTTATTTTGAGACAGGGTCTAGCCAAGTTGCTGAGTTGTTCCAGCTTGCTCGAACTTGCAGTCTTCCTGCCTCAGCCTCTTAGAGCACTGGGATGACAGGCCCAGGGGCAGAACCATCCTTGACTCATTGACCAGACTTGGGACCAGCTTCCCATGAACAAGTATGACAAGAGAAGATGCTGTGGGCTTCAGGGCCACATGCGAGAGTGCAGTTCCTGCGTGGGCTTCGTGTTCTTGGGTCACTCCCGGCGTAGACAGCCAGCCGCCGTGATCTGAGCACATGCAGGGCCCTGTGGGGACCATGACAGAGCATGAGGCCTCCCGCCAACATCCAGCCTCACATGAGGGAGCCCCCAGAAGTGGATTCTCCAGCCCCCGTCTCCAGTACACCCCATCCCACATGATCTTGAACCAGAGGTGTCCCTCCAAGCTGTCCCCAAACTCCTGACCCTCCGAAACAGAGAGATGATGAATGTTTATTATTGCCACTAGACTTTGTTATACAGTGACACAAAACAAATACTGCTGCTGGATATAGTAGTGCACACCTGTAATCTCAGAATTTGGGAGGCTGAGACAGGAGGATCTCTGAAACTTTGAGGCCAGCTTGAACTACTTACTGAGTTCAAGGGCAGCCTGGACTACATAGTGAGACACTGTTTATGTAGGGGCCTTTGCACTGAGCTACATCCCCAGCCTGTTTTTACTTTTTATTTTTGAGAGACAGAGTCTTGCTAAGTGATTAAATTGCTTAGATAGGGCTCAAACTTGCAGTCCTCCTGCCTCAGCCTCCCAGAGTGCTAGAATTACAGATGTGCACCACCATGCCCAGCCATAACTTTTTTTTAAACAGACAGTATATTCAGTGAAAGGAGCCAGATATACAACAACACATACCATAATTCCATATGAAGTTCATCCAGGCAAACTTATCCATGGTGGCAGAGGTGAGACTAGTGATTTGGGCCTTGGCTGGGAGGGCTGTAAGGAAATTTTCTTGGTCGACATGGATGCTGATCACGGGGGTGGGCACAAATGTCACACACACTGAGCTGAGTGTTTAAAATGTGTGCAATTTTTGGAATACAAATTAAAATTCAGTACCAAAAAATAAATTCAGCCCAGGCTGTACATCCAGTTACTCAGGAGGCTGAGGCAGGATTGCAAGTTTGAGGCCAGCTTGGGCAACTTATCGAGATCCTATCTCAAAAATTTAAAAAAAGGGCTGAAATTGTAGCTTTAGAAACAAAAAATAACAACCCAAAATACAAAACTAAAAGAGCACAATGGATCAGCCTTGAAATAGCCCGGAGTGAGGATTTTAAGCTTCCAGTTGCCACTGCCAGAGTATGTAGCGGCAGAGTCCATGGAGGGATGAAAGAAGCCAGCCTCGCTGGTGACAAGGATGATAGCGCAATTGAAAACAGGCCCTCGCATTGCACAGTAATGACAGGAGCTCCCCCAGCCAGATGACTCCGCTCAGTACCACAGCAGTGTCCCATTGACATGTGTCAGGCCCAAAGCCAAATGGCCCAAGCGACCGAAATAACCTAATCTTGTGTGGCCTGTCAGAGGACAGAGACCAGGCCTCCATTGTGTCACACAATTCCAGAAATCCAGACCAGGCAATAGTGGCTCCCAGAGCATGCAGTGGCCTTGGGCAGATGGCCGAGGATGTGCCGCCCACCCGCCATGGGGCCGCTGCTCTCTCCTGCCAGGAGCAGGCGCGAGGCCCAGGTTATCACACCAGGCCCACATGGCAGGCATGGGAAGGAGCCCCAGTCCTGCAGCATCTCCTCAAGCCCAGAAATACATCCCTGACAGCGAGCTTCTCTGAGGGATCCCAGGGCTCCCCAAAACAAGAACACCTCCAGAAGCTTGTGTGGCTCCTCGTGCTGGGCTGCCCATGTCACGGCTCTCGGGCACCCGGCCTGTCAGGCTTGCCCAGGCTCTCGGTGTGCACACACCCTGGCTCTCCTGCACTCCAAACAGTGGTCCCTCCACAGAGAGCCCTTTCTCAGAGGAGTGAACTGCATTTCACCCTCTCCATCCGCACAGCCTCCCTATGAGCCAGGCCTTCAGAGAGTCAGTTTGCCATCCCTGTGACACAACAACTGACAAGACAACACAACTAGAAGGAGGAGAGGGTCAATTTGGCTTACAGTTTCAGGGAATTCAGTCCATGGCAGAAATGTCACAGTGGAGCAAAGCCACTCAGCTCGTGGTGGCCAGGGAGTGCGGCAGTATGGTGAAACCTGGTCTCAAAAATAAAAAGCTAGTCTGGTGCTTTTCCCAGGAAGGGGAAGGGAGCTGCCGGCCAAACTGGGCTGTGCAGTTCTCCATCTGTCCTTGCCCAGGACTAGGCTGGGCGCTCAGCTTGCTGGGTGAATGCAGAGGCTTGAGGGTTCTGGCCATCCTGGGGCTGTGGCCCAGGAGGGAGCTGGCTGCCCTGTGCGTGGCTGTGCCCACAGCCTGTGAGGCACTTGCAGTGTTGGTTTTACTTCTCCTCTCTGCGGCCTGTGAAGGGTGCATTGTGAGCCCATTCCACAGAGAGGCCAGCTAACTTCAGAGAGGGTTGGCCTACTGCTCAGCTGTGGACCTCAGAGGGCTGCTGTGGGGTTACATGCAAGGCCTGGCTTCCCCACCTTTCCTGGGGGGCTGGGACCTAAACCAGTGGGTTCCATTCTTGGAGAGTACAGAGCCACAAAGCACAACCGTGAGGATAGAAGAATGGAGAGGTATCACCTGTGGCAGACGCTGGGGTTATCTCCACAGCAAGGACGAATCTATCCCAGGAAATTATTAGGGCTGGGCACATTCCTGAGCCGTGTAAGATCACAGTTCAGGGGAGGAAGAGGGCAGACACATTTCTGGGCATGCTCAGTTCAGGGTCCTAAAGACAGTGGCCTTGAAGTCTTCTGGGCATGCTCAGTTCACTATTACTGTGAGCCAAGTTTACCCCGGGTCACCTAAAAGAAGAGGCAGAGTGGCCAGGTGATTCCGGCTGCTTGCCTGCAACAGGTGCCCGGCCCCTTTGTAGTGGACGCCCAGTGCCAGGATCCCGACAGTCGAGCTCAGGAATGGTAAAGAGGGTCTGGGGTTCCACACCAAGGGGGGCCTCAGGGTGGGGGGAGGTCGCTGTCACAGTGGCACACACCTGGCATGGAGCTGTTCTTCACTCCATCCATGGCTGGGCCCATGCAGGTCTCTGTGGTCCAGACTCAAGCAGCCCCAGGCAGGTGAGGGGACAGACAGGTAACCGGCCAGCCCCAAAGACGGACTCAGAGGAGCCGGAGCGCCTGCACCTCCCTGACCTGGTCTCCACATCTGCATCCTGGTCTCCCCAGTGCACAGCAGGCCCCACGCCCTCCGCTCCCTGCCCCACCACACACAGCCGGCTTCCTCCACCCAACACAGAAGAGGGATATCAGGTCTGGGCCTGCTCCCCTGGCCTGGGCCCAAATCCCTTCCGGCACCTGCTCTGGCTCCCTCTGACTTGCAGCGGCCCAAGCCCAGGCCCAGGGAGGAGGAGGAGACACGAGGTTGCTTCCTGCGTCCCCTCCCTCAGGGCTAAGTGCGAGAAGACCAGAGCACCTGCTGCTACCTTGGCAGTCTGAGCGGGAAACAGCCGGGCTGGGTAGGAGACAGAGTTTCCGAGTCTGAGCTTGTCTGGTAGAGGCCCAGGCACTGTCCCCTCTCCCTCCAGCCCTTCACACCCACCATGAACACGGAATCAAACCCGGAGCTGCTGTGGGTGCACGCACATGCTGGGCCGGCGGTCCCCACCTCAGGCTCCTCTTGCACTGGTGATGAGCGGTGATAATAGGAGCTGAGCACGTCTCCCAGCACCCTTCATTCCATCTTCCTGTCTGCAGCTGCTTTGACTGCTCGCTCCAGTTTAGAGCCCAGGACCAGGCTGGGAGGTTCAGTGTCCCAAGCCACAGCTATGGGCCGCTCTCCAGGTAGCAATCGGTCCTTCACTTGGAGTCCCTTCCCCGCCACTGACCAACCACCTACCCAGCTTTACCTGGTGAAGGGTCTCCATGCCTGGGACCCCCAGGGCCGGGGGACCAGGGAGCCAGCCCCAGCCCCAAAGCAAGGGCCGGGGTCCCCAGAGGGGCTGAAATGGATGAGGAGGGCAAGGAAGCCAGCGGAGGAGGGAACAGAGAGCCTCCGGAGGGGACCACCCGCCCAGCCTGTTCTTGGCAGCCTGCCAGGTGACGACCCGCCCTGTTCCTAGCTCTGGAGACTGAAGGAGTTGCACAGAGGCGCCCAGGCTGTGCCGTGAGGAGGTGACGAGTATGTTTGCCTCTGAAGTGTCCTTTTTGCCCTGGGTCTCCTCCATCTCAAGGAGAGTTCACATGGAAGAGGAGATGCAAGCGCACTGGGGGAACAGGTGGCAGAATGGTGCACTGTGGTCACAAAACAGGGAGAGTGTTTACATTCGAAAAACGGATTGTAAGAAAAAACGGACTGTAATAAAAGAAGCATTGCCAGGAACTCCCCTCATAACCCTGCCCTCGCTCTGAACACCTCCCATCTCCTGACCACTTTCCAAAGCAGCTCTGGGCGTTCTCTTTCCCTAGGGTCTTTTATTAGTGTCTTCCTGAGCACCTCCATGTCCTGACTCCATTCAAAACATTGAACTTTCAAGGGCATTTTGACTTTGGGAAGAGCCTGACGTCGCACAGCGCCGGATCCGGTGAACGAGGTGGACGAGGAGACGTTGTAAGGTTTTTTTTTGTTTTGTTTTGTTTTTTGTTTTGTTTTGTTTTGGTGCTGGGGATCGAACTCAGGCCCTTGTGCTTGCAAGGCAAGCCCTCTAATCACTGAGCTAAATCCTCAGCCCCGTTATAAGGTTTTTATTTAACAGAAATTGCCATAAATGCTTTGAATCCATTCAGGCCTACGAGGTGGCCAGGACAGTGCAACTAATGCGAGGAAAGAGGCCTCCAGCATGGCCGTGAGAAGGGGTGAGGGTGACAGGTGTGTTTAGAGCGAGGGGGAGTCTGAGGGACACTCGGGGCAATGTGTCTTTTACTGTAACACATTTTTGAGCTTAAATACTTACATCTGTTTGGATCACATACCCTTGGCCTGGCCCGAAGAGAGAACGAAGAGGTGACAGGAGAACTGTGTAAAGGTAGGAGGTGGCGACAGGAGCGAAATCCGGTACGTTTCGCCCTCCCGTCATCCCCGTCCTTCAGGGAGTGCGAACCCAGGGCCAGCAGGTATGTCCCTCCTCCAGGAGCCCGGCACAAGACCTTGCCATGCCAGGGAATGGGCGCTCACTCTCATCGTCAGAGGAGGGACAGGTGAAGGACAAGGCAGCTGTTCACCTCGGCACCACACGCCTGTAATGCCAGCGGTCTGGGAGGCTGAGGCAGGAAGATTCCAAATTTGAACTCAGCCTAGGAAACTTAGTAATTTAACAAGACTCTGTCTCAAGATAAAAAAATAAATAAACAAATAAAAAATTAAACCTCCAATACTGAAAAAAAAAATTGTGATTTCTGAGGGTGCCTTCTCTTGAGGCTTCAGTTTCTTCTCTACTCCTCTGTTTTGGAACCATGGGCACTCTACCCTTTGTCTCAGGCCAGGCCACCTGCCCTCCTGGCCTCATCCCTGGGGACCAGAAATGGGGAAAGGACAAGGAAGGATGTCAAGGCCACATAAGGACAGTACTAGTCTTGTATCTTAGACCCCACACACTGCAGAGGCTGGGAGAGGCTGGGCCACGGCCGGGTGTCCTGGCCTCCCTGGCGCACTGTGCCAGGCTCCTCCACCTCCCAGGGCTGCGGTGAGGACAGGTGGCAAAGCAGGAGTGAGCGTGAACTCAGTGCTGGCTCCTCGGCAGAGTGACGGAGGAGACTGCAGGGGCTTTCGGAAAGCAGAGCTCAGAGCAGGACAGGAAACAGGCAGTGAGAAGAGTCAGCATCCTGGATTCAAATCCAGGCTCTGCCACATACAAACTGCAGTGAGGAAATTCAAAATATAATAATAAGCGGGCAAAAAAAAATTTGAGTAACATGGATGTACGACGAGAATGATGTATTTTTTGGTGCCGAGGATGGAACCTAGGGCCTCATGCCTGCAAAGCAAGTGCTGACCGCCACGCTCACGGCTAGCTCAAGAAAACCGTTCTTGGCTTCCGGGCTACATGCAGACAGGCGGGGCAGGGTGCGCCAGGGTCTGGGCCGCCCATCTGCTGCGTTAACTGCGCTAATTGTTTGCTTGGTGGGCAGTTCTTCTTTTGCTGACCCGTGTACCTTCTTGACTACAGTTGGTTTTCCTTTGAACGTTTTAGGTTGTCTGCCTAAATTCTCTTGTGAGTCCTGCCCACGGCTCCAGCATGAATACCAGACATAGCTGTCCTACAAGGGGCCCCACTCAGCAACCCCTCATCCATTTCCAGCTAACTGCCCATGCATGTACATTTTTGGTGGGGGGAGGTACTAGGGATTGAACCCAGGGCCTTCCCACTGAGCAGCCGCCACAGCCCTTAAAAAAAAAGCTTGTTTTCTTTTAAATTTCAAGACAGGGTCTGGCTAAGTCGCTAAGTTGCCTAGGCTGGGCTGGAACTTGTGATCCTCCTGCCTCAGCCTCCCGCTGTGCTGGGATCACAGTGTACCACTCTGCCTCCTCTATGTGTCCACCTTCTCTCAGTCCTTCCTGCTTATCCTCTTGGGGTCATTTCAGGGTTTTTTCAAGAAACTCTTCTGTTTCTCTTTTGCTCAGTGGGGAGCATGTGTCCCTGTTTTTACCCTTATTTTCCCATTCATCTGTTCTCATCGGATCCTCCAGAAATTCCTCAGAGTTTTATTTGTTGGAAGTAACTTTTTGGATTTTCTGGTAATGGCACAGATTGAAAGCAGATGGTCACTTGCTTGGGCAGAAAGCCAACTCTGGGAGTGGAGCCATCCTGGATTAAGACTAGTTCTGTGGTTTAAATATCATGACACCAAAGGAGAGTCGTATGCTTTTTTTTTTTTTTACACAGCCTCTGTGTAGTTCATGCTGACCTTGAACTTGTGGCAATCCTCCTGCCTCAGCCTCCTGAGTGCTGGGATTACAAGAGCACATCACCATGCCTGCCAAGTCATAGTCTATGTTCTTAAAAAGAATTTTTCAAAAAAATGAAGTTCTGAGTAACAATTTAGTTCACTTTTTATTTTTTATTTCTGTTTGTTTTTTGAAACAGGGTCTCACTATGTAGTTCAGGCTGGCCTTGAACTCACCACATAGCCCAGGCTGGCCTCAAACTCATGGTGATCCTCCTGATTCAGCTTCCCAGAATGCTGGGATTACAGGCAGGGGCTGTCACACTCAGGGGGTTTCCTGTCCTTTCCTCTTGGGGATACCTAGTTCCCAGCTAATTCTCCACATAGGCCAGGATGTTTCCTACTATGTATTTACGGTACCCTTTGGTCTTTCCCCGGTGTCTGGATCAGAGCCTTCCAGTATTGTGACTCTGGTGATAGTCCTTGGGAGGCCCACATATGCTACTTGGGGCAAAGAACTGCTAAAACATGTTAAGCACCTTCCTAAGTGCTACGTACAAGGGATTTAAAATCATTTCAGCATTCCTCAAAGACGGAGATCATTATTCTCACGTCACGGTGAAGAAATTATAACTAAGAGGCTGGGATTTGCATCTGGAAGGTACAAAACAAGCATGTGGCCCCTATGGACTCTGCCTCCGAAGCGTCCTTTTACAGCTGAGGGAGGTCTAGGTACACACTCTTTTATTACGAACCAATTCAAGTATTCAAGCAGCTATGTATGAGATGCTAGGCCAAGCACATTATGTTTTTGTTTTTCATTCCGTCCAACAATGCTTCAATGTGGGTATTGTTTTCCCCGATTTACAAAGGAAACAGCTTCAGGGAAGCTGAGGTTCAGATCCAAGTTCAGTTTTGGTTTTAAATCTTTCCCTGGGCGAGGTTGCCTTCTCCTAAACAGAAGGGATTTTTAAAATGTAGTTATTTTGAGGAATGCTAAACCAATGAGGTGACCACCCATCGATTAGCACCCGCTGAGCGGTACATTCCCGTTATCCTCACATAATCTAGAGGTGGGTCGGCTCCCAGTCCCAATGGGGAAGCCGAGCGACAGGGGAGGAAAACAGCGGAGCGAACCCAGGCACCTGAGAGTTATCCCGCTCTACTTCCCGCTTTTAGGCTCAGTCCTGCGCCCTAGACCCTGCTTTCTTACTTCTGGGTCCTGAAGGTTGCGAGGGTGGACGGCCTGGGATTCCTTGGGACCTAACCTAATCACTCCCAACTCTTGGGAGAGGCGTATAAGAGGAAAAACAGCCCCAAAAGCTTGACCCGGAAGTAGTCTGGCGCCCGCTGTAGCGTCCACGGTTGCTAGGCCACCGCCCCGGAAGTAGAGCGCGTGCGCAGCGGGTCGGTCGGCCGGTCTGTGGGCGGTGTCCTCCCACGGGCACCCGAGTCG
This sequence comes from Hystrix cristata, assembly GCA_004026905.1. NCBI lineage: Eukaryota > Metazoa > Chordata > Mammalia > Rodentia > Hystricidae > Hystrix > Hystrix cristata. Next base: position 23,822 of record PVJO010016370.1, read on the forward strand.
GGCCGGAGGCGGGGCCGGGGCGCGGCGCGGGGCGGCCTCCCGCGGAGTCCACAGGTGAGGCCGGGTCGCCGCGGCCACCGCCTCCCGGGCGCCGAGGGTGTGGCCGTGCGCGTGCGGCCGAGTGCGCAGGCGCGAGCCGGTGTGGGCGCCTGGTCTGTGCGGCGGTCACCGGTACAGTTTAGATGCTTGCTCTCTGAATTCGTGTTCTTCAGGATACCTGCGCTGGCCACTGTATCGCTTTCCTGGACCTACGGTTCCTGGACTCACCTTGTGCCGTCCGATTATTGTAATTGCATTGTTATTCTCATTATTGGTTATCCCAGATCTTCATTGTTCCTAGACTCCCGTTCGTTTGCAGCCTGTGTCGTTTCTGTTGACGTCTTGCGAGGAGCGCTGTACCTGTGGAGAGGACTCGGGGTAGGAGACAGGAGCCTTGAGTTCCCGCCCTGTCCGCTTTTCTGTGGGAGACTGGACCAGGGGCGGGAGGGATCGGTCCTCCACCGCAGAGGAGCCGGGCCAGTACAGGGACGAACCCTCAAGCGAGAAAGTTTCTTAGCATTCGAGCCGGTTCGGAATTTGCAAAGCAGGTTCTTTGTTCAGGAAACAATGAGCACATTACAGGGCTGGCTTGGGGCCTCTGCTCTGCCCGCCCCCTGGAATTAAGACACGGGCAGACAGTCACGGTGCAGCATGGCACTGTCACCCAGAGGGGGTGAAGAAGGACAGTGACAATACAGCTGGGAACGCGTGCGCCCCACCCACTTGAAGCCACCATGTACATTGTTATTTCCAGTTTTCTTAAAAATGGCTGTTTTATCCCTTTCAAAGAAAGCTACTTGGGAAAAATCCAGAAGTCAGGAAATGCTGGCCTACTTGGGATTTCACTGAAAGTGGCAGTGATCAGCCGGTGTGGTGGCGCACACCTGTAATCCCAGCACTCCGGGAGGTTGAGGCAGGAGGATGGCCAGTTCAAACCCAGCGGCGGGCTATTTAGCCACTTATTGAGGCCCTATTTTAATATTTAAAAAAAATTTTAAAGGGCTGGACATGTAACAATGTGAAAGTCCTGGGTTCAATTTCCAGTGCCGAGGACGGGGGTCTGCTTGCTGTCTCTGGAAAGCTTGGCTGGCTGTCCGGGGACAGTAATTACTGCAGGAGGTGACAGCACTCCTGGGCGGCTGTCCGTGTTCCTGATACCCCATGTTCCTCGCCAAAGTGTAGGAGTCTGTGTGGTGATTCTTTTCTTTCCCTCTCTCCTTCTCTCCCTCTCCCTCTCCCTCTCTCTCTTTGTCTCTCTCTCTCTCTCTCTGGCTCTCTCTCTCTCTTTTTGTACTGGGGCTGGAGCCTAGGACCTTGTGTGCGCTAGGCAAGCACTCTGCCCAGAGCTCCATCCCAGTTCTGTATGGGTGATTTTTACTCCAGAGAGCTGGACTTCGCCTATCTCATTGGTTGTCACAACAGTACTTTTTGGATCTCGTGCAGGGCGAGTTCATTTATTTATTTTTTCAAAAGTCATCAAATATTTATTAAGCACCTGCTGTTGCCAGCTGCAGCTCTAGGGATTCAGCTGGAAAGAGGGTGGAATGAGGTTCCTGTTCTCATAGAGCTGACATGTCTCACATGGTGAGACAGAGACATCTCAGGTCTCTCTTCCCCTTCAGTTTTTTTTTTTTTTTAATTTTGCTTTTGTTTTGTTTTGAGACAGGGTCTTGGTATGTAGCCTAGGCTGGGTTCACATTCTGCAATCCTCCTGCCTCAGCCTCCTGAATGCTGGGATTGCAGGCGTGTGCCAACATGCCTGGCTTCTTCTTCTGCTTATAAGGCCACCAGTGCATTATGGGACCTCACCCTTATGACCTCATGTAATCCTCGTCATCTCCCAAAGGCATCACCTTCTAACATGAGGGCTCCTGGGGGCCACATTGAAACCATAGCATAGCCCCACTCTCCCCACCTCACTGCGCTTATCCGGAACAGGTGAGCTGGGCCCTGGCTGCCACCCAGTGCCAGCTGGAATGGCCTGAATTGCAGCACAGGAAGATGGGAAAGTGGCTCCCATCCATCATACAGGACGCTGCCCCTGAATGTCCCGGCCGCATTTGTGACAGTGCCAGGTGCCTCCTGGTTCTGTGCCACAGTGGCGCCCGGGCTGTGCCGCTCATCCATGTTTCCTGTTAGGTGAGACCCGGAGCCGGCATCAGTGAAGCCAAAGGGGACTTGGGCAGCCCCGTGCTCCAGGGGGACCTATCGTGAGTATAGCCTCCGTGTTTTGCCAGTGACTGTGTGTGGGGCAGAGGGGCACCAGAAGGGCCACCCGTGCCTGGGAGAAGTGCCACTCTGCCTGGGCTCCCCTCCCTGCTGGGCAAAGTGAGGATGGGGATAGTCACCCTGGTGCCTTGTCTGGTTAGGGACTGTAATAGCATTCCAGTCCCCAGGACAGAACACCCGACACCCAAGCTTGGAAAAAGGAGAGTTAACCTGGCTCACGGTTTCTGAGAGTCTAGTCCATGGTGAACCGGCTCCCAGGCAGGAGCAGCGTTATCAGGGCCTAGTGGAGCACAGCTGCTCAGTTCATGGTGGCAGGAAGCAGAGCAGGGGAGAGCAACAGCAAGGGACACCCTCTGAATGCTGCACCCATGACCACCTCCATCTGGGCCCCACCTGCAAACAGCATGGCCAGCTATGGATGAATCCACTGATCCAGTCAACCCCCAGGAGTCTGAACTTGGGGCGATCCTCCTGCCTCAGCCTCCTCCTGTATGCTGGGATTACTGGTGTGTACCACCATGCCCAGCTTCCGGGATTGTCTTAATCCAGTTAAAATGACAATTAAGGCCACCAGCACAGGGACTGAACATTCTGCGGGTGCCCAGACCATCTCGTCCACCATGCTGTCCTTATTCTCTGGAATTGTTGCTCTTCCTCCCTTCTGCTGCTGCCCCAGGCTGAGGCCGTGGCTGGCACGGGTCCCCAGTGAGTTAGAGTGAGTTAGAGTTAGAGTGAGGTCCCCAGTGAGTTAGAGTGAGTGCAGTGTGGTGGTGCACGCCTGTAATCCCAAACCTCTGGGAGGCTGAGGCAGGAGCATTGTGAGCTGGAGCCCAATTTAGCAACTTGGTGAGAACCTGTCTCAAAAAATAAATTAACTACTCAGAAGGTCTGGGGAGGTAGCTCAGTGTGAGGCCCAGGTTCAATCCTCAGAACTGCCAAAAAAAAAAGTGTAATTCCCTAGGCCACTGGGCTCTGGTTCTGACACACGCTCTTAGCTACCTACCTCAGCTTCCCGGTCTGAAGCACATGCTGACACTAGCGAGTGTCCCTCCCTCTTCTCCCTTCCCTTCCCCTTCCCTGGGATGGAACGCCCTTCTCACTCAGTCATTAAATTACCCAGGCTGGGCTCAAATTTGCGATTTTCCTGCCTCAGCCTCCCAGATGCTAGGCCCACCTGCCCGGCTTTGTGAGTGTGAAGGAGGCCTTTGGTCTGAGGAAGTTGTTGGAGTTTCAGAGCCTCATGACTCGTCTCTTCCAGGGTCATGGCGGGGAAGGTGAAGTGGGTCACTGACATCGAGAAGTCAGTACTGATCAATAACTTTGAGAAGAGAGGATGGGTCCAAGTGACAGAGAACGAGGACTGGAATTTTTACTGGTGAGTGAAGGAGCCAGATTTTGTGCTTATGCGAAGCTTCCTTCCACGTACTACGGTCTCTCGTGTCCGCAATCCAGTGCACACGCTGAGGACAGGGCTCGAGGAAGTGGTGGCTTCCCACCATCGTGTTGCCGCTGGTCAGTTCCCTTGTGCACGTGCGCTGTTTCCCCACCTGCCACTCAGCTGCACCGAGTCTGAGGCTGCACCACACGGCTGCTCACAGTCAGGGCCCAGGGCCAGGAGGGACGCTGAGGAGGAGGCTGGGTGGACCCTCACTCCCTCCTGAGCCCAGAGGGTGCTCTTTGGATGATCGACAAATAACAAATGGCAGGAAGTGAATCCGGCCCAGAAACCAAGAGCAGCATTGCAGCCCTGGCTCGGGGCCTCCCCATGACTTCTGTCTTCAGGCATCCTCGACCCCCCTGAATTTGAGTGCTGTTGTAGCAGAAATAAGGGGTCTGTCTTGCAGTGATCGTTAGTCTCATTATTGGTAATCAGCAATACACAAAATCAGCAAATGCTTAGTGAACCTGTTCTGGGCCAGAGAGAGAGAGTGTCAGGACACGGAGTCCAAACGGCCCCAGTCCTCAGCCCGCAGTCCTCAGCCCCTGCAGTCCCCAGCACCCAACTCAGCTGGGGGTGTCGGGGTGACAGGTCAGGGCCCTGCGGGGTGCTGGGCTGCGGTGAGGACTCAGACGCGGGGCTTCCGTTTCAGGATGAGCGTGCAGACCATCCGTAATGTGTTCAGCGTGGAAACCGGGTATCGGCTCTCAGATGATCAAATAGTCAACCATTTCCCCAACCACTACGAGCTGACCCGGAAGGATCTGATGGTGAAGAACATTAAAAGATACCGGAAGGAGCTGGAGAAGGAAGGGAGCCCCCTGGCAGAAAAGGATGAGAATGGGAAATACCTCTATCTGGGTGCGTGCCATCGCTGGCCTTGGGGCTGGGGTCAGCAGGTGCCAAGGCCCTGGTGGTCGCTGGCCCTGGGGGGGCGGGTTGGTAGGGTCTGGGGGGACCTGTCTCCCTCGGGGGTCTCCAGGTGGTTGGGCGGGTGGGGGGCAGAATTACATGAGCAGCCTCTCTGGCCTCAGTTTCTTCTTCTGCTGGAGGGAGGGATGCTGCCTGGCCCACAGGTTATGACGGGGACTAAAGAACACGTCTGTCGAGTTCTGCACACAGAGCTCAGCAGAGGTCACTGTCCACGTGTGCAGCAGTCGAGTGGCGCAAGTCCTTGTCGCGTTTGGTGCCGAGTTGGGGCTGAGGGGTGACGACAAACCCTGCAGGGCCGTGGCCATCTCCTCTTACTCTCGGCTGCAGTCGGGCTGCCTCCCGGTCAGTGTGGGGTGTCTCTACCTTTCAGACTTCGTCCCGGTCACCTACATGCTGCCCGCCGACTACAACCTGTTCGTGGAGGAGTTCAGGAAGAGCCCGTCCAGCACCTGGATCATGAAGCCATGCGGCAAAGCCCAGGGCAAGGGCATCTTCCTCATCAACAAGCTCTCGCAGATCAAGAAGTGGTCCCGGGACAGCAAGACATCCTCGTAAGTGTGGGGGCCAGATGGCAGCTGCCTGCTGTCCTGCGGGCTCATGGCTTTGAGCTGGGTGGCCCTCACCTGCTTCTGCAGCACACCATTTGTCATGTGGCTCTGTGGCCTAAACAATCACAGACTCTCCGTGCAAGGGACACATCACCAGTGGGGCCTCAGGGGCCGCTGTGTTCACAAGGAGCTTCGGGTGCAGTGTCGAGGCCGCAAGCTCCGGACTCACGGCCCAGAGCTCCTGGGTTCGAATCCCAGCCTGACACTTACTGGTTGAACATATTTTGTTTTAGGCTTTCTCTTTTTTTTTTTTTCCCTGTTTTTTTGAGACAGGGTCTTGCTTTGTAATTCAGGCTGGCCTTGAACTCACTGTGTTCCTCCTGCCTCAGCCTCCTAGAGTGCTGGGATTACAGGTGTGTGCCACCACGCCCAGGTTACTGTCCAGTTTTAAGAGTTCTTTGTATGTTTGGTATAAGAGGCCTTTTTTTTTTTTTTTTTTTGTGGTGCCGGGATCGAACTCAGGCCCTTGTGCTTGCAATTTTGTGTGGTTTTTGTTTGTTGTTTTTCCGGGGCTGTGGATCAAATTCAGGGCTTGTACTTTGTGGTTTGTTTTTTCTGTTCTCTTAAACAGTGTTTTTTGCAGAGTAGAAATCTGTACTTTCAACAGAATCCAGCTTGTCAGTTCTGTGGTCTGTGGGTTGTGCCTTTGCTGTTGTGTCTTCTACCATCTCATTGTGACTTTCTCTGGCGTGTGCAGGTTTGTGTCCCAATCCACGAAAGAAGCCTATGTGATCTCGCTCTACATCAACAACCCCCTGCTCATCGGCGGGAGGAAGTTTGACCTGCGCCTGTACGTCCTGGTGTCCACCTACCGCCCGCTGCGCTGTTACATGTGAGCATCCCGGCCCACTTCCCGTCTGCAGGTTGCTCCGCAGCGCCATCGTGAGGTTTCATGGCTTAATGCAGCCGTGCGTGTCCGGCAGTTCCTGGCCCGGGGTGGGGACGGGAGATCACGCAGTTGACCTGGTGCCAGCGTGGATTGACCAACAGGAGCGGAAGTGCTGTGGTTTCTTGTGTACCTTCTCAGTGCTTGACAGTCTGAACCCCCTGCCTAGGTATAAGCTTGGGTTTTGCCGGTTCTGCACAGTGAAGTACACGCCAAGCACCAGCGAGCTGGACAACATGTTCGTTCACCTCACCAACGTGGCCATCCAGAAGCATGGGGTGAGCGGCGTCACTCTCACATGGCAGGCGTGGCTCTCCTGGGCTGCAGCAGCAGGACCAGTACCTGCTTGGGGTGGGCCAGGGATGGGCACTTGGAGAAAAAACCTGCAGGTTTAAGCCGCACCTTTCCAGTTCTGGGGCCTTGGCCACATCTGCCCAACTTTCAGGCCTCAGTTTCTCCATTAGTAAAAGGGCGTAATAGTATTACAGATGCCCGTTGACCTGAGATGGGGCTGCATCCCAGTAAACACATTTTAAATTGAAAATATTGTAGGTCGAAAATGCATTCAGTCCACCTGATTTACTGGACACTGTCGCTTAGCAGTGTGGCCACCGGTTCCTTTGTTTCAGTTTTCATGGCATTGGAGATGGAACTCAGGGTCCCGTGCATCCTGGGCAAGCACAGTACCCCTGAGCTACACCCCATCCAATACTGCACTTTTTCTGTGCATGTGGTGCTAGGGATTGAACCCAGAGCCTTCGCCCTGAGCTACATCCTCTGCCCTTTTTTTATTTTGAGACAGGATCTTGCTAAATTGCCCAAGGCTGGGCTCCAACTCACCATCCTCCTGCCTCAGCCTCCCAGAGTGTTGGGATTACAGTCGCATGCTACCATGTCCATCTTATTGAAATATTTTAATAAAAACATTTTTCAGAAGGAATTTGTTATCTCATTCCTTGTAGAGGTTTTTTTGGTTTTGTTTTGTTGTTTTTTGAGACAGGGTCTCACTCTGTAGTTCAAGCTGGCCTTGAACTCACTGTGTAGCCCAGGCTGGCCTCGAACGCACAGCAATCCTCCTGCCTCAGCCTCCCGAGTGCTGGGATTACAGGCATGTGCCACCATGCCTGGCTGTAGAGGGTTTTTGGTTTTTTTTTTTTTTTTTTTTTTTGGTGCCGGGGATCAAACTCAGGGCCTTGTGCTTGCAAGGCAAACACTGTAGCCACTGAGCTAAATCCCCAGCTGTAGAGATGTTTTTTACAGCTACAGTTATTTGTTTTTATTTCGAGCCAGTGAGTGCGCTCACCGGAGGAGGAAGAGTGAACAGGATCAGAAACCCTGGGCTGGGACTCCCTGCACCTGGCTCAGGGCAGAAGCCCGGGCTGCATCCTGCCCACGGGAGGGGACGGCAGTAACAATGCTGTCGGAGGCTGTGCATGTGGTGTTTTCGCGCCCTACTGCACGGCACAGGTGTGTCTCAGGCTGGCGCTCCGGGTGGGAGACTGAGGGAGAGATTAGCGAGCGCGAGGTTTTTGGGGCCTAATCAGAAGCAGCACCTGTGCCAGAGTGAGCCGGGAGCAGGGCCGGGAGGGCGCGGCCTGCGGTGCTGCAGCTGCGCACTGGCCCCCAGGGGGCGCTGTGGTGCTGAGTGCCTGGCGGAGCTGTCTGTGGCTATGGAGAGGGCCGGGTGTGGGTGGCCGGCAGCCAAGGAAGTCGGTGACCTTGCTGGGGAGCTGGGCCACGTTCCACTCAGGGGCTGAAAGGACATTCACGTGGGAGAATATCAGTGGTAAGCGTTTATTTGTTATTTATTTTTGCTGTACTGGGGATTGAACCCAGGCCTCCCCACTGAGCTACATCTCAAACCTTTTAAAGTTTCTTTATGTCGAGACAGGGGCTCGGTAAGTCACTAAGTTGCCCAGGCTGGGCTCAAACTCAGCGATCCTCCTGCCTCAGCCTCCCAGAGTGCTGCCGGGATGCAGGCATACCTGCCCACACACGCCCTCAGGGAGTGTTCCAGGGGTGAACGAGCAGCAGCCTCGTCCTCCTGGGGTGGCACTGCCCTTTCCGTTCCAGGAGGACTACAACCACATCCACGGGGGCAAGTGGACCGTGAGCAACCTGCGCCTCTACCTGGAGAGCACGCGCGGCAGGGAGGTGACCAGCAAGCTGTTCGACGAGATCCACTGGATCATTGTGCAGTCCCTGAAGGCCGTGGCGGTGAGTGCTGGGCTGGGCAGGCCGAGCGAGCTCCCGGGAGTGGCCAGAGCCTGGTAGGGCTGGTCCTCACTCAGGATGCCAGCTTTCTGTCTTTAGCTTCTGCAGGTCTGCCGGGGGCTGAGGGAGTTTGGGACAGGAGCAGGGCCACAGACCCTGGGTGCTCAGCAGAGGTGCAGAATTCTCTGGCACCGTTATCGGCTCTTCTTATGCCAGCCGAATTTATTATTTTGGCAGAAATTGATGTTTTGGTTGAGCACAGTGGTGTACTCTAGGAGGCTGAAGCAGGAAGATTGGAAGTTCAAGCTCAGCCTGGGCACCTTGGGAAGACTCTGTCTGAGAGTTAACAAAAAGGCTGAGGAAGCAGCTCAGTGCACAGGCCCTGGGTTTAATTCCCAGGACCACAACAAAAAAAAAAAAAAGAAAAGAAAAAGAAGGAACGAAAGAGTGAGTGGGGTTGGGGATTTAGCTCAGTGATAGAATGCTTGCTTAGCAAGCGCAAGGCCCTGAGTTCTATCCCAGCATCCCCCCAAAAAAGAAAGACCAAGCTATTTTGGAGATAGGCATTCAGCAGCCTCCTTATTTTTAGACTTATTGACTTTGCTGTTCCATGGATATTTAGGGCTGGAAGTATCTTTACTCTTATTTTTCTCCAAGCTCAGAGCTTGCATTTGTTTGCCAGCTCGCAGTCTGCTTACTTTGCAGGGAAAAGCAGGCACACATCCATTTCTGTGTGCTGGGTGCCGCTTTTGGGGCTGCACCACTGGGCTCCCCGAGGGCTCCTGTCACCCCCGTGACTCGTGAGGAAATACATGGGGCCTGGCCCAGAGCTGGGAAGTGGAGGAAGGGGCTTCTGTCCCAAGCCCCAGGGCGTCTTCTTTCTACCTGTGAGGAGGGACAGGATGGCGGCCCACCTACACGTGGTCTCTCCCAGGAGCCTGAGTCCCTGCCTTACTCAGGTCATGTCCCCTCCAAGCACAGTGTCACGTCCAAATGTCCCGCGCTGATGGTCAGGCCTCTGCTGAGTGGGTTTCGGGGATCCCAGCCTCATCTGTCCGTCGCTGGTGCAGGAAAGGATTCCCCAGGGAGGAAGGGGCAGGCAGGGCACAGAGAAGTCCCCGGTCACAAGCCCGCAGACCCCAGCGGCCCTGCTGGCCTCCAAGTCACTGGCGCCGCCCCCATGTAACCCGCAGTGCCTCTCCTCACAGCCCGTGATGAACAATGACAAGCACTGCTTCGAATGCTACGGCTACGACATCATCATCGACGATAAGCTGAAGCCCTGGCTCATCGAGGTACCTGCGCAGGCCCGATCCTGGTCGTGTCACACACAGCCGCCCCTGCCCACAGGCTCTGCCCGGCGTCGGGCTCAGCAGTCCCCACCAGCGGGGACAGGGACAGGGGCCCAGGTCTGATGGTCTGCGGGTGGCTGAGTTGACCTCGGTCCCTCGTGCCCACCAGCCCCCTCCAACTGAGGTCCAACTTCCACTGAGCTTGGCGCCTGGGACAACATGGTTTCTGGGATTTCCGGTTGGTCCCCAGTAGTCCTGCAGTGTCCCATAGCCCTGCCCTGTCCTCCTGGGGACCTCATTTCTCTTGGGAGAAAGCACACAATCCCTGAGCCTTTGGCCACAGTGGTGTGCCGGAAGGAAGTGGGTCATTTGCCTGTTTTGTTTTGGTTTTGGTACTGGGGGGATTGAGTTGAGGGCCTTCACACTGAACCACGTCCCAGCCCCTTCTATTCCTTTTTTTGAGACAGAGTCTTGCTAAGTTGCCCAGGCTAGTTCAAATTTGTGATCCTCCTGCCTCAGCCTCCTAGGGCGCTGGGTTTCAGACATGCTCTACCATGTCCGCTGTCTGCCTGTGTTAAGAAGCAAAGGGGAAGGTGGTGGCTGTTCTGGAAAGGGTGGGGAGCTCACGCCCTGCTGTGCAGCCGAGCCTTCTGGTGCCGAGCCCTGCCCAGCACAGGTGGGCTCTGAAGGGCACCTTTCATGAAAAGGTGACAGCTTTACCTGTTTTTTGTTTTGGGGGGGGGTTTTCAGTGCTGGGGATCGAACTCAGGGCCTTGTGCTTGCCAGGCGAGCACTCTAACCACTGAGCTAAATCCCCAGCCCCATGATGACAGGTTACCTAAAGCATGTGGTAGCCCGCGTTTTCTCCTGCAGTGCATATTTTCAACCCCAAGGAGCAATGGGCACAAGTAAGAGTGTTTTTCCTCTCACAGGTTAACGCGTCCCCATCTCTTACCTCCAGCACAGCCAACGATCGAATCCTTAAGTACAACCTGATTAACGACACCCTCAACATCGCGGTCCCCAACGGCGAGATTCCAGACTGCAAGTGGAACAAGTCGCCCCCAAAGGAGGTGCTTGGCAATTACGAAATTCTGTAAGTTCGAGGGTCTCCTTTGGGTGCCAGCCAAGGCTGGGGCTGAGCTTCATGAGCTGTGTGGCCTCACCGTGTGGGCAGCGCTCCACTGCGGCCAGATGGCTCATGCGGGGCTGACCAGACCTGTCCCAGTGGCCTCAGGGACAGCTAGGAGCTGTGTGGACACTGGCCGGGCTCACGCCTAGTGTCCCTCAAGCCGTGGGGCGTTGAGCAGCTCTCGCTGTTGTGTGGGCCTCGGTCTGTGCGTGCGCCTGGCTCCTTGTTAAGTTGACACAGTGGTGCAACTTAGAGCCGGAAGTAGGAAATGGTCCTCAGCACCCCCAAGGGCTTCCGTTTCCTTAGCTCCATTTGATGGAGAAGGAAACAAAGGCTTGGAGCAGTTCAGCGCCTGCAGGGGTGGTGAAAAGTGGTTATGGAAGTGAGGTCCATTCATGCCTGCGTGGCAGGTGGCCATCAGGAGGCTGACCTGGGGCTGGTGATGGAGCTCGGTGGTAGAGAACTTGCCTGGCATGTACAAGGCCCTGGTACTGAAAAAACAAAACACACCCCCCCAACCACCCCTTACTGCAAAAGAAAGGAAGAAAAAAGGAAAGAAAAGAAGCTGGGCATGGCGGCACACATCTGTAATCCCAGCACCTGGGGGGCTGAGGCAGGAGGATTGCTGCAAGTTCAAGGCCAGCCCGAGCTACCGAGTGGGTTCAAGGCCAGCCTGGACTACTGTACATAGCAAGACCCTGTTTTAATAGAAAAAAGCCAGGTGTGGTAACCATGTCTGTAATCCCAGCACTTGGGAGGCTGAGGCAGGAGGATTGCTGCAAGTTCAAGGCCAGTTTGAACTACATAGCAAGACTCTATCTCAAACAAAAAACAGGGTTTGGGGATTTAGCTCAGTGGTAGGGTGCTTGCTTAGCAAGCACAAGGCCCTGAGTTTCAGCCCCGTCACCAATAATAAAACAAAAAACGAACAAGAAAACCAACAAAAAAAAATAGGTAGGCTGGGGATTTAGCTCAGTGGTTAGAGTGCTTGCCTTCCAAGCACAAGACCCTGAGTTCGATCCCTGGCACCAAAAAAAAAAAAAAAAAAAAAAAAGATAGGTAAGTAAAGTCAAAAAAAGCAGAAGCCCCACTGCTTTTAGTTGGCCAGAAAGAAAGGTCTAATCCCTGTCCGGATCGGCGATCGGTTGTCCTCCCCCACTCCTGGGAGGTCGCTGACACCTTGTTCTCTGTGTCAGACAGGTTAGGCCCTGTGTGTGAAGTGCTGGAGACAGAGTTCCCTGGCACCGCCCCTGGCTGGTCAGGGCTGTCTCATTCATGGTCACTGCCATGTGCTGACCGGCGGCCTCTTACAGTGTCACCTGGGAGAAGGGTCCACAACAGTGCCTTAGCCAGGCGGCAGTCTCGGTGGCCTTGGGCGTTTAGTGGGCTGTTGAAGCCACCGGAGCAGCTGGGCTGTAGCCAGGGTGGGCGGGGACAGGACCAGGCCTGTGTCAGGCTGCTTCCTGGTGACAGGTTTGCCGCTGACCCTGGAGACCTGTTTCCAGGTATGACGAGGAGCTGGCCCAGGGGGACGGGGCCGATCGGGAACTCAGAAGTCGCCCGGGCCAGACACCAGGCCCCAAAGGGGGCCGCTCGAGAGACATGGGGAGGACTGTCCTCACCACCTGGAAGTGACCTCCCGGAAGTGGCCACCTGGAAGTGACCTCCCGGAAGTGGCCACCTGGAAGTGACCTCCCGGAAGTGACTGCCTGGAGCAGCGCTGGACCCAGCCTGGCCGCTCCCTGCCCCGCACCTGCTGAGCCCATTTGGGAATTCCCTTTTTCTGGAGCTTCTCCTTCCCTGGGCTTGTAAATAATAAAGGCACTTGTTTAGAAAGCCGAGGAGTCTAATTTCATCAGAGCAGAAAGGACGGACTCAAGGGAAAGGATAAAGGGAACTCTTTCGATGGAAGGTGACAGCTAGGCCTGAGAGCCAGCTTGTTATAAGGTATTTGCAATTTAAAAATTTTTTTGTTGTTGTTTTTTTGGTGCTGGGGATCAAACTCAGGTCCTTGTGCTTGCAAGGCAAGCACTTTAACCACTGAGCTAAATCCCCAGTCCTGCAATTTTAAAATTTTGCACTAAATTAAAAACAAGATGAGAAATGACACTGAAGTGTCCTTTTGTTTGCTTGTTTTCTGTTTTGTTTTTCTGAGACAGGGTCTCGCTATGTAGTTCAGGCTGGCCTTGAACTCACTCTGTAGCCCAGGCTGGCCTGGAACTCACAGTGATCCTCCTGCCTCAGCCTCTCAAGTGCTGGGATTGCAGGCGTGTGCTTTCCCAGCCCTGCTCCTCAGTGAGGTCCTTTGTCCCCTCTGTGGAGGACAGGGCGGGAGCCGCGGGTCAGGTGACTTTGTGGGGGGCCTGTGTTGTTGCTTTGCTGAAGCCCGGTTGCTAGGGGCGAGGAAGGCTGTACTGAGTGGACTGTGTCACTTACTGATGGCACCACAAATGATGTCATGCTCTGGGGCAGATGTTTCCTCTGGACACTGCCAGGAGACACCCGTGGAGGAAGTGTGTGGGGTCCGCCCACCTTGGGAACTGATGAGCTGGGGACAGAGCTGCTTATCGCCTGGCCCAGGGCTCCATCGTCCCCCTCTTTGGGACCACTGGGGACAACTGTCCTGTTTTTTTGTCAGCTCCCAGGAGTCATCGTCATGATCTTTACTGTTGGATGTTTCCCAGGATAAACTCATTGCCACTTGCTTGCCGTGGGGTGGCAGAGCCCCTGAGCTGGGGCAGCCTCCTCCTGTGTCCTCCTCGGCTGCCACCTCCCCGGTGGGCCACTGCTGGGGCCCTGAGCCTGGCCTGAGCCTGGAGGGCTGTTTCCTTTTCCTTGCAGGAGGATCACAAGTTTTGAGCCCACCTGGGCAACTTGGTGAGACCCTGTCTCAAAATAAAAAATAAGAAAGAGCTGGGGATGTTGTGCAGTGTAGAGGCCCTGGGGTCAATCCTAGTGCAAAAAAGCAAAACAAAACAAAACACAACCCTGACGTCTGGGGCCTAGCTCAGGCAATGGTTCACATGGCGCCATCTACACTGAAAGGCCCACGAACACCCGGAAGCCATCGCCCCCGAGCCGGCCAGTGTCCTTGCAGCACGGTCCACAGAGGACCCTGCCTGCCCACCCAGACCACAGGGGGCCATAGGCATGACGGGGGGGGGCCGCACAGAGCCAGAAGTGGCCCCAGAAGGGCATTTGCCAGTCTGCTGGGGGAAGAATGACCCACACAGCGGGGAAATTAGTGAGTCTGGGGCGGGCAGGCACAGGGCACGAAGCAGGGCAAGCGGAAGCTCTCCCACAAGGGCCTTGGCGGAGCATGCTGAAGAGAACTCTGCAAGGGCAGGATGGTCACATGTTAGAAAAAGCCTGCGAGGGTGGGGGTTTAGCTCAGTGGTTAGAGCATTTGCCTAGCAAGCGCAAGGCCCTGAGTTCAATCCCCGGCACTGGAAAAAAGAAAAAAAAAAACAAAAAAAAACAAGCCTGCTGCAGCCAGGCACAGTGCCACATGTCTATAATCCCAGCTTTGGGAACAGCTGAAGCAGAAGGATCTTGAGTTTGAGCCCAACTTGGGCAATTTAACAAGACCGTTTCTCAAAATGAAAAATGAAAAAGGGCTGGGGGTGTAGCCCAGTGATGGAGCGCTCCTGGGTTTGATCCCCAGTACTGCTTCCTGTCAAAATGAAAAAAAAAGATGAAATCATCCCAGATTTGGGGAGGGCCCTATCCTAATCCCTGGCATTCTGATAAAAGGAGGAGGGGGCGCCACCACAAAGCAGATGGCTGTGTGAAGACGGAAGCAGAGAAATGTGATACGGCCGAGGGATTCTGGGAGCCGGTGTCACCCGGAGGAGGTAAAGAAGGACTCAGAGGAGGGAGTGGGGCTTGAGGACACCCAGATTTTGGACGCAGGGCCTCTGCCCCCAGGAAAGAATAAGTGGTGACCATTGGCACTGGGTCAGGACAGGAGAGGACTCCAGGGGGACGAGTCACCGAGCAGGTGGCCACTCGGTGACAGCTAATGCACCTGTTGGCTCAGCCCCAGCTGCTTTGTCCCCAGCTCCCTGGCTGTGGTGTCCTCCACACTCCTGTGGCCCTTTCCCTGCCGCCTGCCACCGGTGTGCTTCTCCTGCCACACCTGTCCTTTGGTGCCTCTGGCCTGCCTTCAGGCCCACTCTCAGCACCTTCCTTCCTCGCCTCCTGATTGCTTTGGACCCAGGGCTTCTCGATTTCTGCCACCTGCATGCGGTCCCCTCTGCCACCCCTATCCCATTCCTCCCCTATCTCCCGCCACCTCCAGCCCTGCCTCTCCCCTGCCCTGGCCGCCTCTCTGAAGGGCACATCTGATGTTGGCCACAGGCTACTGGCCACCTCCCGGCTCCGCATGGCTCTTGCCCAAGGGTGGCAGCAGTGGCTGCAGGGACAGAGTGGGCTCTTGGGGGCGCTGTACCATGGACCAAAGACTGCGCCAGACACCACACCCTGCCGGCCTAGTCTGGCTGGAACAGCTCTGGGGCAGGCAGAGACTGCTGCACCCCGAGTGTCCCCAGCCCGCCTCAGAGCACGGCCTCCATGGGAAGGCGGGCACCATCCTCAGGACCTGCCGGCCTGGGCTGCCCTCAGACCAGGTCTGTAATGTGGGGCGAGAAGACTTTCTATTTTATTGTGCTGGGGATTGAATCATGATCTTCACACTGAACTATGTCTGTGATCCTTTCTAAATTTTTTTTTTAATTTTAAGACAGAGTCTTCCTAAATTGTCTGAGCTGGGCTCAAACTTGTGATCCTCCTGCCTCAGCCTCCTGAATACTGGGATCACAGGTGTGTACCACCACACCACCCAGCAGGAAATGACATCTTTTTCTTTTTTTCTTTCTTTCTTTTAGATGCTGGGGATTGAACTCAGGGCCTTGCGCTTGCTAGGCAAGCACTCTACCACTGAGCAACATCCCCAGCCCCAGAAATGAAATCTTAAAGGGGGACCACAGGGTGCTGCAGGCTCTTCCAGCTGGAGTGTCCATGCACAGAAGGCCGTGTCCCCTGACATTGTCCCCAAGAAGAAGACAGCAGCGCTGAATTCCTGGGGTGGGCCTGGCCCTTAGCAGTTGGCATCTTCCTGTCAGACATGACAGAGGCACAAACAGCAGCCTCAACTAAGCTGCCCCAGACCAGGACGGGTCAGGATGGAACAGGTCCCGTCACCCCGTCTGATCACAGACGATGGCGTGAGCAGGGTCCCAGCCACCGCCTGGCCTCCTGCGGGCTCTGGTCACAGCCGGCCGGGCTTCCCGGGCTCGGAGGATCACGGGTGAACGTGTCTCCTCTCTGGTCTGCAGGGCACGTGCCCTGCGGGTGGCACAACAGCGGTCGGGATTCCGGGCATCACCCGCCCGCCTGGCGCTTCGAGGCAGGAGCAGGCAACAGCAGCATCACTAACTTACAAGTGACATTTCCTGCAAAGCCTTACGGGCGCTAAATTAAAACACAAAAACCTAAACGTGCCATCGCCTAATTCAAGAGCTCATGGGCGGAAACCTTGGCTCTCACACATTCAGTCCTCCCAGCCGGGCACGGTGGCGCAGGCCTGTAATCTGGGCACTCGGGGAGGCTGAGGCAGGAGGACCACAAGTTCAAGCCCACTCTGGGCAATTTAACAACTTATCGACTCTCTATCTCAAAATTTTTTTAAAAAGCTGCTGGGGGTGGAGCTCAGTGCAAAGGCCCCATATTCAATTCCCAGTACCGAAAACAACAAAAAATTCAGTCCTTTGCTGGGGAGAGGGGTGTTGGGGTTGGGGGAGAGGCGCAGAGAAGGGTGGGGACTTCCCGGGGACGGGCGGGGATGAGGCTGGGACTGTGATGTCCGGAAGCACCTGATGGCAGCGGCGGCCAGACAACATCCAAGGGCAAACTGGAGGTCACGTGGAACGTCACATATGACACTTTCTCACCATGTAGAAGAAGCTTTGGGGACTCAGAAGATGCATGGGGCCCTCAGGGAGCACAGGCAGATGGGCAGAATCAGGCATCAGGAAAGCCAGGCCTCGCCCTGCCCAGCTGCATGACGGAAAGCAACCTGCCGAGCCTCTGAGCTTAGCTTCCCCACCTGCCCTCAGGAGACGGTCATCTGGCCCGCCAGCCTCCCATGGCCATGTGAGGAGGCAAAAGTGCAGTACACATCTGCAATCCCAGCACTCAGGGGGCTGACACAGGAGGATCTCTGCAAGTTCAAGGCCAGTCTAGACGACACAAAGACCCTGTCTCAAAAAACCAAAAAACAAACCAACAAACCCTCCCCAAACAAACAAAAGTGCTAACCAGCCTTTGTGAACAGTTTCGTGAAGGCTTTAAAAAAGTTTGAAGACCTCAGCGCCTGTCCTCAGCAGTTCACCGTCGTTTGTGACAAGGCCCAACAGCTGTCCAGAGACTGGGCTCAGCACCGGGGAAGCAGCGTGGAGCTATCTGCTCCCACGGCTCGGACCTGGGCTGACCCGGACCCTGGAGTGGCTTCCGCATGCCGCTGGACCTTCCAGCCCATTAGTGGTGTCATAAAGGATGAGTGGGAGCTGCATGGGGGGCCAGAGAATGGTCGGGGATGTGGGGCTCCTGGCTGAAGAATCTGGACCTGTTCCGTTGGTACTAGGGAGCCACTGACTGTTCTTGAGGAGCAGAGGGACAAGACGGGTGTTCTCAGAGGCCGATCAGGAGGTGGGGGAGCAGCAGAGGCGCCTGCAGGGCTGGGAGTGTGAGCCCGGTGTGCAGCATGGGGCGACCACACTCCCCAGAGGGCGAGATTCTCAACCTCCCCGCAGGGGGTGCATGTGTAAAAGGGGTTGGAGCCTTGAAAGCTGCGTTCAATACATAGTTTCCAGGAGTTGTTCTGAGAGGTCTGGTTACTCACAGTTATGAAGTTAGAGTACTGAATAGCAAGAGAGTCACCCATTAGTTTCGGCTCCCGCATCCTGTGCTGGTTAGAATCAGGACAGTGTTGTGAAGTCACTAAATTGCTCGGGCTGGGCTTGAACTTGAGATCCTCCTGCCTCAGCCTCCCAGATTTCTAGGATTACAAGGGTGCACCACCACGCCTGGCAGTTGTTGGATTTCCTAAACCGATTTCATTCCCCCACTGTACTTACTGGCGCTCACTGTGGGCCATGAGCTGTCCCAGGTGCCGAGGACGCCCTGTTAAACTGGATGAAACCCAGTGGGAAACGGGGGAGGAAGCAGCTGCTTGGCAGCTTTACCGAGGGGTAAGCTACGTGCTGTGAGCTCACCCGCCTCAAGTGTGTGACTCGATGGTTTAGCAAATGTACAGAGTTGTGCAATCGTCACCACAGCCCAATTTAGAACGTCTCCACTGTCCCCAGGATTTGCGTTACTCCGGGTTCCGGCATCCAGTCCCTGCCAGTCACAAAGCTACTTCCGGTCTCTACGCATTTGTCTCCCCCGGACACTATAATGGGCTCCTGCAGTAGTGTGTGTTTTTGCATCCAGCCTCTTTCACAGAGCAGCCTGT